>JAANSN010006480.1:0-10448 GCA_036850665.1 Dicranocentrus wangi | reverse complement strand
AAAAGGGTGCAAAAATTTTGAGGGATATTTTTGTTTTATTATTATGAATTTTCTAGTGCCATGAGCGAGGTGCTGAGCATGAGCCCACCCATAGCCCAAGCCCAAGCGGTTGCTGGAAGCAGCAAGCGGTCCATGTGATAGGGTGTAAATGTGAGATTGGCCTACTCTGAAAACCCTAAGTGTTTGTATTCGGTGATACATCGGCGATGGCCCCTTTTACGGGATGTAACTTGAGTGATTTAGAAAGTTCGGTTAGGGTAGAATCGTACTTAGTAAAATAAAATGAATTAATCAACTACGAATGCGTGGGTGTGGAATTACTAGGGCGAACAAGTGGTAAATTGTAATACTTTGAATTGAGTTGTATTTATTAACGAAAGAAAAGGAATTGAAACTGAACGTAGATTGTAAATATTAATTTAAATGAAAAGATAATTAATCCTACTACAAAAGACCCGACCGGATAATCGGTACTCCGATTATACAGAGACCGGTCTATTACCCGAGTGCACTCGCTAACTAGCAATTAATTAACTAAATAATTAAACGCGCGAAGATTTCAGGCGACAATGCGTCCAACCCGGACGAAGAGAGAAGGGTGTGGTGGCTACCCGTCAGTGCTACAGGGCTATACACACGACAGAACAAAGAAAGACACTCATAAAAATAATAATTTATAATAATAATATAATACGACGAGTTGAGTGGAGAAGATGAGTTGATAATGAGGATAGATGAGATGAGAAGTGGAGTCGTGAAGACGGGAGATGATGATTATGAAAATCCCAGGAGAGCGATGTCACTCTATCCAGGAAACACCAACCACCGTGCCGGAGGATTGAACGGCAACCTTCAGCAGGGCAGTGGGCCCTCAGACCAAAACGGAATGTTAATTCCAACAATAAAAAAAGGAACACTGAAAACCCCCAAAGAGACACAAAAATGAGTAAGGGTGGCGGTGGTGGGAAAACGGAGCAGAGAGAACACAACTCGTCAGAACACACTCAGGAGAAACACTTTGTAAATTTGCAAATACCTTGTAAATATGTGTATAATGTAGCTTACCAATCGTATCCGAGCTCGGCAAGTTTTCGGGGGGAAACTTGTGTTCACCGTGAGTTGTTTTAGGTTAGGTTAGGTAGATTTAAGATACAAAATACAACTGATTTGTAAATGCAAGAACAAAAGCCGAGGAAAACTCCTCTTGCTCTTCTCCAAGAAAATAATATGCGTTTATCCCTGATGAATGGACAGTGTGCATTGTAAATGCACGGAGCATGCCGTCATTCCACCTTCCAATTTTAGGTACTCTGGATATGTCCTTTTGATGATAATACGGAAGAAGAAAAGCCGTATTATCATCAAAAGTCATTTGAATAAACGGTGAACAAAAAGGTGTATGTGTGTTTTACGTAGGTGTCGTGAGCGAGGGTATTCCCATGGACACCTTTGTTTCTAAATGCGGGCCTATGTTATAGCTCCGCATCACATGATGGATGCTTTTAGTTTCAGGCCTCGGAGGAGATTCTATTATTAATAATAATAAAAAGCCAAAGTATGCGGACGTTTTGGTTCCGGCCATGGGAGCCAATGAAAGTTCGCTTATACGAAGACAAAATATAATCCTTTTTGAATCTAAAACCTGTACTCCCTTACTGACCAAAAATTACCATAATGTAGGTAGATTCTCTACAGATGTACAAGTTGTGTACTTACACTCTTCTTATTCGTAATATTACTGAATCTTCTTGCTCCTGTCGATCTTTCCACATTATATTGCAACAAACCAGTAAGTGAGTACATAAAATATGACCTACATAAAAATAATAATTTACATAATTTACTGACTCCATATTTACCATATCCTATCAATTGCGATTCCACATTTTGTTGGAGTAATTTAAGCAACCGAAATGTGGTATGTGTTGCATGTGGTAAAATACAATATATCTTAATAATAAAAATTTTGCAAAAATTGAATAATGGAATGGATGATGAGGTTTTACATTTTTTGTAACTGACGATACCGATATACACATACACATACCTCGTTATTTACAACAACAAGGACATGCATCATCAATACATTGCAACATCAGTAGTTCCACTCATATAATATTATCAAATTTTACTCAACTTCTCTTTACAGCTTCCCTCCTGATACAAAATACAACCAACAACAGAAAAACTGATAATAAAGGTACTTAATTGTCTAATAGAAAAAACTTACAATTTGGAATTATGAAAAAAATTCAAAAGCTTCTTCTGTTATTATGGAGGATGTAATGAATCAGTGACCCGTACTAGTACCCGTACATACGATATATTATATAGCAGCACCATGAGCAAGAAATATGTTAAAAAATCCAAATTTTGAGGATTCACGAAAACATTACTTCGGCTTCTAACTCCTCCTCCTCATATCCATTATTAGCCCCACCTCCACCTCCACCATCTCCAAGCACCTCCAACAAGTACGGAATGCGCATTGTGAATGGAGGATTAGCCAGAACGCGCTCCACTTTTGAGCAGTGAGTAGGTTCACCAGTCCAGCTCGATCGAAACTTCTGAAACAAAAAAGAACAACAGAGCTGCATTTTATTGTAATATCAACCATATTCCAAGCCAAACTAGTCAATTTTGTTGATTTAAAACAGGAAGGACTCAAAAGAATAGACTAATTTTGTAAAGTGCGTGACAAACTTTAAAATGGGAATGTTATATGAGCTATATATTTGCTTTACCTTCTTTAGTGCACGTATCTCAACTGTCATCTCAACCGACGGAACTGGAGCCTGCCCCAGGTGCAGACAAATGACGGAATAGTCACCTCGCTCAATGTTGGTGATGAAGGTCAGCAAGAATTTCACTGGAGGTGACGAGGAATTAGCAACTCTTATCTTGAAGGGACAGAAACTCATTCGGTTCTCTTTGGACGTCCTCATATACTCCAAGGACAACCCCAAATTTGTCTTAAATCCCCATTTTGAATTTGTCAACGTCCACTCCCCCTTATCCTGTTCCTGTTGTGGCGCATGCTGTGCCATAAAATGGCAATAAAGAGCTATTTCCTTTCCAGTTCGGCCCACAAAATTACAGTTTGGGAAGCCCAACAGGCTGCAAAAATTAAATGTGGAACTGTGAAATCACAAAAAAAGAAGCATTGTGGCATTAATGTAGTTTTAATAAATTGTTAATATAAAAAAATCAGCAGTTCTCCGCAGCTCGCGTTCCAAACTCACCGAAATTCGCAGGACCGCTCGACATGCCCTGCCAACTCCCTCCTTGGCATCCTCACGTTGCACCCCTTGTCCTTGAACTTGCAGTCCACCTCCATCCCACCAACGAATGCTTCCAGAGTCCGATTTCGAAGTTTGGGTTTGCCAACAAACGAGTCCCCACATTGAGGACAGCGGTCAACCCGCCTGGAACAAGTGTCGCAAATGGTGTGCCCATTTTGTTGGCATTGGAAAATCGGTCCTTCTTCAAGGATCTCACAGCAGACGGGACACTCGAAGAGGTCACGTTGAACTTTCTCCATCCTTTTTAAGGCACGTGTGACGTGACGGTCGCCTCACCGGTGCGGTGGTCAGTGGAAGGGATCCTGTAAAAAAAATGTTGAATGTTTTAAAAAAATAGTTTTTTTTAGCGTTAGTCATTATTAATTGGTTTACACCTTTTACTCTTACTGCCTACATAATATGTGTTACATTCCGTCATATTTATAATATAAGCAATAATGACTAAAAAAAAAGGTGACCAACGGCAGGTGAGCCAGACGTCAGCCTTGCATATAAATCTTTTGAATAACAACAAAATGTCGAAAAACGAAATAATATGTGTGAAATTCCACGTCCTATCAAAATTATATTATTATTATTATTATTATTATTATTATTATAGATCTCAGGGATTTTTTTAACTTTTACTTACACTGACTGACTTGACTTATTATTACTTAAACTTGCTAATTATTTTATTCTTCAAAGCAATCAACATTATTATTGGTGGTGTAGTGTAGTTCTCGAACACTAATCCAGCAGATCCGTAAAAATAAATAATCCAGCAAAAAAAACCTCAAGAGCAAAATCCTGCAAAAACTTGTTTTTTTTTTGTTTGTTGACATTGAATGAAATCACACTTGTTGGATTATCTGTGCTGTCTGTCAGCAGCTGATGAGCTGAGCTCGACTGCATGCACTCAAAACTTGAAGATTGACTTGGTGCGCGGGGTCAACTATCTGGAGTGGGGCAAGGTGAACCGCTCACATTTCAATCCACAAGACATTCCCTCATTTAGGAAGTTCGATGCTATGTATGTATTTAGGTTTATAGGTATATATATATATATATATATATATATCAGTTTTTTAAATCTATAAATCTCATGGATGACTAGGATGACTACTGCGCTCATCAGCATTTAATTTTTTTTGAAATCTTAAAGTGTAAAAAAACTGTCTCTTCTTGACAGAAAGGTTGACATTACTAATTTTGTTATTTGTATTTATTTGTAGGACCTCCAACGACCTCATATTATACTGCTTCTCTCAGTTCCCAGCCACCAGTGACGACTCCGGTTTTCCAGATTACAGTGGTATCTTACATATGGTTTGGAAAGCCGAGTAGTTCGACCGGTCAGCATTTGCGAGCCCAGCGCCGCCTTCCATTCTGGATATTTGGAACTTCACCGCCTCATATTTCGTTTTGTTATGAACCCACTCGAACCTTACATTTCCCACGAATGGGTGCTTTTCCAAAAAGTCCCACATCCTGTGCCTATATATGAGTAGCTCCACGGTCGTCAGCGTCTTCCACCTCGTCATAATCCCCGTGTTTGACTCCAGGGTTGTTTCGAGTTGCGAGGACAAGGCCTTCCGTTATATTTCGTTTTGTTATGAACCCACTCGAACCTTACATTTCCCACGAATGGGTGCTTTTCCAAAAAGTCCCACATCCTGTGCCTATATATGAGTAGCTCCACGGTCGTCGTCGTCAGCGTCTTCAACCTTGTCATAATCCCCGTGTTTGACTCCAGGGTTGTTTCGAGTTGCGAGGACAAGGCCTTCCGTAACTCGTCTGCCCATTTTCCAAGCTCCTGCTCCGTATCTTCAAAGCTGGGAAACTCTGCCAAATAGATTTTGACAATTTTTGCTTCGAGCTCCTTTGCAAATTCACGAATCTCTTGTTCCTCATAGTAATTCATGATGACGTTGGGATCCAAAGGGTACTTTTCGACAAGCTGGGTCTTGAAGCTCTCCTCGGCGTCCTCTCGAGCTGCGTGTTGAAAGCTGGTCCTCCTCCACTCGTTCAACACTTTTATCCACTTTGTTTGAGTTTCCATTTGGGATCGGAGCCTTTTATTAGTAATCTTTTCTTGTTGAGTATAGTGATATGCTTGACCCTCCTTTGTGAGTCGGTCCTGTGCCAGCCATTTTTCAAATTCGGCCTCCGCTTCAGGGATCGCCGTTGACAGGTCGATGTAGTAGGACTTTCGATAAAGTTTTCTGAATACACTTTGAAAGCTAGTAATAATATTAATAGCCTTATCATCAGGTGACTGTTGTAACTCATCGCAAGTTGCAAATTATCTCACGGTGGTGATGATGATGATGATTGGGTGGGGGGACTGTTATAAAAATGTTGTTGTATAGTCTAGAAAATTCTTGCTTTTCTGACTCTGTTAGTAGTCCAAGTTTTGAGAAAAAGTAGGTAATCTCGCTGCTTGACTCCATATTTTCAAAAGTGTCACAAAAAGTCAAGGCACCTGGATTTTTTGGATTGGAATATCCCCGTCACAGTTCATCAGCTCAACCGAGTCACTTTTGAAAAAAATAATAATTATTATATAATTTTAACTAATAATTGGTGTTTGTTTTGAATGAGCCAAAAATGTTCTACTAGGATAAAATTGAAAAGTATAGCTAATTAACTTTTTATCAATTTAATAACCTCATTCATGTTCATTATTTAAGTATTTATTTAATCGAGAATTTGATCATAATATACTCTCATTATTGTTGTGTTTTGGGACAAAACTACCTAATAATGCTATCCCGCAATATAATTATATGGTTTTGCAAACTCTGTGTTTGCTGGTGTATACACTGCACTATGGCGTTGTATATTTTTTATGCTGGAGATCCCATGGACAATCCTCGTTGTTCTTCTGTCTCTGTGCTCAATGCTCAACCATAATAATATAATATACATTTATTTACTTTGTTTTCCTTCCAGTTCCATCCAACCATTCGTATAATAGTCTCTTTAGTCTCTTTCATCTTGTCCAATATGTGCAACAAATGCCAAAGTCCAAAGTGTGCATAGCATAGCATATTATAGATTGTAACTCTATTTCCGCATATCATTCATTCATTACATTTGTATTGCATTACAACAGCGCGTATTATTATGCACGCTTTATGTATATTCGTATGTATCATCACCCTTTTGCGAATGAAGTTTTTTTTAAGACTACGAGTCTGCTACTACTGATTACGACATAGAATATAGCTTGATTTAATCCTGGCAATTTGGTAACACATTTTTTGTAATTTTGTAAACCTCTCCAGTTCCAATTACCGGAAATAATAATAATAATAATAATAATAATAATCATAAAAACAGTCACCCCACCTCGTCACATTTCGCGTCACGACTGACGGTCAGTAAAACTTCAGCGAATATTTGCATAAGCGAAGAGTATATATATTTTTTTAAATTTGGCTATCTTTTATGTGTTTTTTAATTGATGTCTATTAATACTTTACGCGCATTTTTGGTTGGTAGCGTAGATAGGCTGGTCTTGCAAGGAGGTGCTAATTACTTGTTTTAAACTTCAAGGAAATGTTACATCCACTCCAACGCCTATTCCTCATTCCCGACAACGTCTTCCAAGTATGAAATGGAAATTTTGAAAACGGGAGGAGCCCAGAGATCGTCCTTGGTCTACCGGCGCCCTATTCGCTGATGGATCGCTCCAACTCCAACCAATATTCTGAAAGGATTTTTTAATCAAAGCATATACTGAATGTTAATCAAGTCCACAACGGGGAAAATCCTAAAAAACGTGTCACTCTCAACAAGATGATTCCCTATTATTTACAGATAATTCAGGAGGATGAGAGAGTGCTGGTTAATAGACGGAGGGGACCTGGTCTGATCCCACCGAAATCCTCAACCGCTTCCAACTTGGCCTTTTTGCTGCTAGTAGTACCACCACCATCACGGTGGGCCCGCTTGCTAGTGCCAGCTCTGGTATTGGAGTTGGAATGGTGGTGGTGCAATGTCTCCATGGACGGTCTGTAACTCACCCGCTGGACAAAATATAAGGAATAATAATAAATATTTCTACCAATTCCAACTATAATTTCTACTAATTCCAACTAGACTTTTGTGTTGCTTTGCACTTACCTTTTTTGCAAATACGATTCACAGCTTCCGCAAACTCACCCTGCTCTAAAGTTTCCAGGCCACTGACTCCCAAGATTTCACTGAATCTCTCGCGAACATCCGCCTGTACGACTTTCTGGAAGGTCGCAATGTTACCTTCACGATCACGATCCGCTTTCCAATTTGCTTCAAAGATGTGAAATTCTTTATTGACTTTGGCCTCCCACGCCGCTTTCATCGCTGGACAGATAAGTAGTGCCCCAACCAGCCCATGGTTAACCTCACATTTCGTTTTCGCCTTTGCATGGAACAACACCAAACGTTTCCTTTCAGCTAAAGGAGTCTCCTCCAAAAAAGTGATCATCATGCTTTTGTATTCCAGTATTGCGGGATCCAGTTTCCTCTCGCCCATTTCCCTCTTGTTCTTGTTTATCGCCAAAGTTTGCTCCACTTTCTCCGCTAACATTAGCTGGAACGAGTGTGCCCATTGCTCAATCCGAGTCTTGTCTTCAAAACGGGGAAACTTTCCCTTGAAACTGTTCACGATTTTCGTTTTTAGTTTCTCGCAAAATCCCTGGAGCTCTGCTAACCCCGTAGTAATACAGCTCAAGTACGGAATGCGTATTGTGAATGGAGGATTAGACAAGACACGCTCCACTTTTGTGCAGTGAGTAGGTTCTCCAGTCCAGCTCAATCGAAACCTCTGAAAAAACAAAACAAAAAAACATATGCATTTATCAACAATCCCAAGCCATTATTCTTGTCAATTAATTATTAGCTCGCTGAAAAGAACGGCGAGCTTATGATCTTGTCATGTCTGTCCGTCCGTCCGTCTGTCCGTCTGTCACGCTTATTTTTTTAAAACAATTTAATTATTTTGATGTGGGACATTTGGGTTGGGTTGTGACTTGTTGATTTGAAATAGGTTGGTTACCTTCTTTAGTGCACGTATCTCAACTTTCACATCAACAGCCGGAACTGGAGCCTCCTTCGCAAAGTGCAGACAAATGACTGATGTGAGTAGTCACCTCGCTCAATGTTGGTGATGAAAGCGAGCATGACTCTCACTTTCACTTGCGAGGAACTACTTTTGACCTCGACAGGAAAGAAGCTCATTCGGTTCTCTTTGGACGTCCTCATATACTCCAAGGAGCTCGCCAAATTTGATACCCATCTTGCATTTCTCTGCTGCTGCTTCCACTCCAACTTTTCCTTTGGAGTGTAATGCTGTAAAGCTAAAATTAAATGTGAGGAGGAGGAGCCTAAGGTGAGTCGTCGTCTTAACCATCCAGCCATGAGGGCGACATGGGAGGCGAGAGTGGATCAAGAATTTCAAGTTGTTAAAGCGAAATGGAGGGCGGAGCGGGAGGGAAAAATTGCCGAGTTTCAGAAAGCCGTCAAGGCGGATCTTCAAAGGAGATGGAAGCTCATGTTCAAGGTTAGCCTGGAAGGGTCTGAGGCAGAGAAAATGATATCTGCGGAAATTCCTCACGTAGCTACGGCAAACTTGGAAAGGGGTAAAGTTCTTTTTTTTAATGATTGCAACTAGAGGGCAATTCATTACTTTGAAAGTCAAAAGGGGTACAACAGATTTTAAGAGATTTTTTTGTTTTAATTTTGAGCAGAGGATGAGTTTTATAGTGCCATGAACGAGGTACTGGTACTGAGCCCACGCACCACCCAAACCCAAACGGTTGCTACTGGAAGTAGCAATAAGCGGTCCACGGATTCTTCGGGTGGAGACTCCACTAGGAAAATGCCAAGGTATGCGGAGCTTTTTATGGAACCAGCAGCCACAGGAACTACAATGAAAGTGCGCCTATCCGAAGACAACTAACCCTACTATTGAACCTGTTGTACTCCCTTTATGTAATTGACCCAGACTTAGCATACATTCTTCTATCGATTTAACTTTGAAACTGAAAATTTAGAATCATATAAACATAATTATCTTTCACTCCCACTCCCTCCACCTTTTTGTTGGAGTAAGCAACCAGAAAAGTAAAATGCATCATACTTACCTATTTTAATAAAAACTTCACAAAACTGGAATGGATGGAAAAGTTTAAATTTTTGTGATTGACGATACGGATATCAAACCTCAACTCCACTCGACGACCGACATCAATATTTTTAATGCAACATAAGTCAGGGATCACTCATATTATCAAATTCAAATAATTTTATTCAACTTCTCTTTACAGTTTACCTCCATACAATAATGCGACAGAAAAACTGATACAGATTTAATTGTCTAAAATAGAAAAAAACAACTACAATTTGGAATTATGAAAAATTTCAAAAGCTGACTGAACGTTGTTGTGGAATGGAAGATGTAAGAAAATCTCAGTGAGTCAACCGTACATACTATACCACCATCATGAGCAAGAAATGCTAAACATCCAAAAACACTACTTCGGCTTCTAACTCCGGCTCACCACCCCCACCGCCACCACTACCTCCACCGCCAAGCACCTCCAACAAGTACGGAATGCGTATTGTGAATGGAGGATTAGACAAGACGCGCTCCACCTTTGTGCAGTGAGTAGGTTCCCCAGTCCAGCTCAATCGAAACCTCTGAAAAAACAAAAAAAAACATATGCATTTATCAACCATCCCAAGCCATTATTCTTGTCAATTAATTGTTGATTAGAAATAGGTTGGTTACCTTCTTTAGTGCACGTATCTCAACTTTCACATCAACAACCGGAACTGGAGCCTCCTTCCCAAAGTGGAGACAAATGACTGAGTAGTCACCTCGCTCAATGTTGGTGATGAAAGCGAGCACGACTTTCACTTTGACTTGCGAGGAACTAATTTTGACCTCGACAGGAAAGAAACTCATTCGGTTCTCTGTGGATGTCCTCATATGCTCCAAGGAGCTCGCCAAATTTGATACCCATCTTGAATTTCTATGCTGCTTCCACTCCAACTTTTCCTTTAGAGTATAATGCTGTGCCACGAAATGATGATAAAGAGGCATTTCCTTTCCAGTTCGGCCCACAAAATTACAGTTTGGGAAGCCCAGGATTTTGCAAAAATTAAATGTGGAACTGT
>JAANSN010006479.1:0-10451 GCA_036850665.1 Dicranocentrus wangi | reverse complement strand
AAAACCTGGCACATACGTAATAAGCAGATATCACGTTGAAAGGATAACGAAAACTGCGGTATTATTATTATTATGATATTTTACTTTATATTACAACCGATCCAAGCGTAAATCCATTCTGCAAGTTATATATTATGAATGCTTCCAACTAGTAATAGGTCTAGGGAGGTCTACTTGAAAAAACAATATATTCCTTTTCGAAAGCGTTACCTCACCTCACCTCAGGCAAAATCAAACATTGCGACAGTATTATGCAAATTATTATTCCATGTGGATTGGAAATTACCATCATAATATATATATTTATGATTACCCATGTGAGCGGGTCCTTTCCTCATCTACTGCTTCCTCTAGTTTTTGGTCTTCCTAAATTTTTCTACGGAGTAGTGGGGCATGTGGGGAGTAACGAGTATCATATTGTGATACCAAAATATCATGAATTTTTCGACTAACTTAATTTCCATCTGATTTTCCAGGATTCATTTTCACTTTCATGCTCATTTGCGTTATTTTATCCAATAATCCAGTTTCTAATAAAAATAGTGGTCATGTCAAAGAAATTCAAGTCATGCTCTCTCAAATTCATGCTCATCTAACTAAGTGTGCCAAATTGCTATATGACAAGTGGCCGACACTTGCATTTTACATAATTTTTTATATCAACCAAACCCAAAGATCAAAAGTTCAAAGCATTGCCATATAGAGAGTAAATAATTAATTAGTCTACGGGGACTCCAAGTGACAAAACCACAGCATTTCTTTCAAAATCACCTTTCCTATATTAGCTCAATCAATCTGCGTCCATTTAATCACTCTGCACTTTACCTTTACAAGATAAAAAATAAATCCCCTGTATACTTCCACGCTTTCCGATTTTTTCATTAAATCTACCCGTCGTGTCAATGTTTGTTGAGTTGAGTATTTGTAAATATTTTTAGCATTCATCGGTAATATCCGTGGTCTATACAATCCGTCCTTCCTCGTCATACATCCATCCCTCCTGAGGAGCGGAACAAGTGAGAGTTGATGAAAATCATATTATATCATATCATTTCGCCGGCATAATATTCACTTCATATATTATCATAATATTATTATGTATCCTTAATATTCAACCACGGCCCCATGAGTCAACTCTCAACCCTCAACTCATCATGATCCAGTCAGAAACAAAAATAACTCTATATATCCTTGCTTTTTTAATACGACGTGCGTCTACTTGAACCATTTGAAATGAAAATCACAGAAAATTCCCATATTATCCTATTTCAACAAAAGAGCTGCCGCTCTTATACAGGTTTACAGCAGCATATTATGCGTACCGTTAGTTCACTCTTTTATGTGAAAGCACATAGGAGTCATGCGTACGTACCGTTGAATCCTCAACAATTTAATCTACTAAGAAATTGAAATCTACTAAGAAAAAAACTGGTTTTGTCTTTATTCCGCGTTTCAGGCTTCAGCTATGGATCTTGCATTGCCTGTTCACCGTATCTATCTACGTATCTTACCGCAAAGATGTACTTTATGCATGCACTATACTACTCCTGCACTTGCTCCCTACATTCATTGTATCATGACCCCAAATGGGGACGGATTAGTTGGCATTTAATTCAGTTATTTTTTCAATAGGTATTTACAAGACTCATCTTCAGTTATAACATATTCGTCACACGATTTGTTGACCTATTTTGAAAACTAGGATTTAAAAAGATCAAAAAGGTTCGCTTTGTTTGTTTGCGGATACATGGAAAATAATAAAAATTGAATCCTGTTATCTTGTGTTGTAATTGATGAAGACTTTCATGAATGAAGACTAAAATCACTCACCAATCCCCACACATGCTTCACTTGTCCGAACGAAGGTTGAGGGAGGACCTGCGTCCGTATCCCCAAAACCAACCTACTTTCAACAAAGGAGCTGCTTCCCTTAATAATCCTGTTTGCATATTATGCGTGCATTTATTAGTTCATTGTTTAATGTTACTCCATCAGAAACCATGAAGACTTTTTGCTTTTTTGAGGCTTTAATCCTACAATTAAATGTTAAAATATTGCTATACCATACGCATTAAAATTCAGCGTACCAAAAAAAACTTATTGTGACGACGAGATGAAAACTTATTTATCCATTCCACATTCATATTCGCATGCTGGACCCGGCACGTTATATATCATCGTTTACCGTCTATAAACAATTGTCCATTTGACGGAAGCAGGAGGGGCTCAAAAATCAAGTAAGTACTCTTCTACAGTGGATGGGAATATGATTTTCCAGGGTCATGGTCTAGTCTGATAGAACTAGCATAGCAGACCTTTCACGACAGAAAGAATCTCTAAGCACTTATACTCATTACCCACTCATGCCAAGCAAGCGCCAGTGAGAAATATTTTTGTTCATCCTTAATTTAGTTTATAGGCACAGCATCAAACTCATTAAATTACTTTTGGTTTGAAGTCGGATCGGAACATATACGTCATACGTGGACACTACAGGCAGGGCACATTTGACACCATCTAAAAACCTCATGATATGATATGAACAGATATCTGTTTATGTATATTTATGAACATGGAAAGTGGAACAAAAGAAACTGTATCAGGTAAAGTATTTATTCCGACTTTTGTTTTTTGGAGGAAAATGTAAAAATCTTGTGTAACTTGCTAATCTCCCTTTTCTACTAATGGATGATAAAATATTATGTATACATCTGGAATGAAATGAAGGTTGGCTGGATGGGTAAATCAGAGTGCATTTTACTTTGTCCGAGAAACTGTACCCAATTTCATCAGAATAATGGAATGGAATGGAATGGAATAATGGAATAAGAATTATTAAAAAATGGATTGATTTTGTCAGTACTGCAATATCATATTGGCTGTGAACACATAATTTTCGTTCCTTTTGATCTTTTTAATAATAATATTTCATCAATTTCCCATCAAAATTTTAGAGGTAGCGACTAAAATGATATCTATACTGCCGTTTTGTCCTTTTAACATTACACGCATTATTATTACCCCGAATTGCTGAATCAATAATATTTTTCAGGTTTTCATTCTGCTGACATGACACCGTTCATGTGTATGAGGCAGTGCAATGTCAACGTCAAAAACTCATTTTCGCACTCTTGAATGAGAAATTTGTAGGCCATGCTGCTGGAATTCCATGTATAATATGAGCAATGTCGGAGTTTGTGTCATTGTCATGCATCCTACGAGCAAGGTATTTCGTGCCTGTTTTATTTTATTGCTCTCATTTCCTTACCACTTGTCTGAATGAACTGCCATCCCTCCCTAATAATAAAAAGCTAGTAAAATCCATATGGTCAGTTTGAAGAATGTAAAGCACGAATGTAAGTGGTGTGGTGGTGTCAAATGAAATTCCTATAAATTCCCTTATCCGATTTCAACATAGCAGCTGCTGCTCGGTTCGGTCGGAGACATGTTTATTCATGCCTTTTTTGTTGGTTGTTTTTATGTTAAATGACAAGAAACCATGCTGACCTGTGAATTCAAATATTACAAAGCAAAAATATTATCATGTAAAATTATCCACTACCGTATTTACTATTATGATAATATATATTACATTCATCAAGGTAGTTTTCATCAAGGAACAAAAGGTATTTACTTCTTAAGCAAATAACGTTGGCCATACACATTATAAGCCTGCTTTCTAAAACAATTATATTATTGTGAATTGTGATGACGAGATAATGGCTCTATTTATCAATCAATTCATACTTGTTTACATGCCTAACTTACTTGGCGTCTCATTTGTCTTGTCAGCATGTTTTTTCTCTTCTCCTACGCCCAACTGTTAATAATATGAGAGAAGCAAAGGCCGAAAAGTTAATTGTTTTTCTATTGTGAATGGCTGTGAAAGGGATTTCCATTGTCTGGCAGAACCAAACCAGCAGGCTTTTCACGACAGATATTTGATTCTTTTTTCGAAGTGATTTCATATACGCGTTATACCAAGCTAGTGACCAGACGAATACCATTAAATCCCTTATCTTTAAAGTAGAAGCAAACGTAGCAACTACATGACACGTTTGACCCCTGCAAAACCTCTTGTTGATGCGCACAAAGTAAATTTATATGAACATCGAAAGTGAAGCAAATCCACCCTTTCTGCTAACTGATGCTGACAAACATCTCTAGAATGAAACGAAGCATGGCTGAAAACGTATATAAGGCACGGACCCAACTTTAGAGAAGCTGCAAACAATTTCATTATGATCATCATGTAGGTTAAAAATTTGATTTTGTCATCATTCTAAAAGTTTCAGCTTGGGATCTCACGTGCTTACTCATGTAATACTCAAATAATATGCATTGAGGCATTCGCTGTGGACACCTTTTCATTCCTTTTCAATATTTCATTAAAAACCATTCACAATTTTCCCTTTAAAATTTCGAGCTTGCGAAACAATGATGCTTATAATAATGCAGTTGCGCTTCTTTTCATACATTTTCACTCCGTCTGCTTAATTATTGTTCGGTTTCATTCTGCTGCCGCCAATCACGCAACTGTGATTTTACTTGCGATTCAGAATCAACAAGACGAATCCTGGACTTCTGACCCAAGTTGTAATTCCTAAGAAAAAACGAATTATATCGCGTCTTTGTTTTATGGTGTATTTTTGGTTCAGCTCAATTTCCCTTGCCGTAAATCTTCATAGGTCACGTATGCGAGTGCTAGTATTTCCTGGCTGAACTGCCTTTCAGTCCCTTCCTTGTACTAAATAACATATAATTCATATACCTATATATTCCAGTCAACTCAACTTTATGGTGTGACGAATTTAATGGGGTAACAAACCGTAGTCGTCATTCAGAAAACATGAGTGAAGGAAGGGGATTGCTTTTTTTGTTCCGTCAGTGGCGCTCACAATCTTTTTTTCCTTCGATGTGCAACTTGAGAAAAACAAAAAATTGTTTCCTGGAAGAATCTAATCAATAAGCCACTGCAGAGAGCTGGACTTTATGCATGCACTATACTCTTGCACTTTGTTCCCACATATTCATCCTACCTTAGTAGCCCCAAAAGGGGACAGATTATTTGGTATTCAATTCAGTTATTTTTTGAGTTGATATTTAAAAGAATTCTTAAAAGAATATTTAAAAGAGACTTTCATGAAGACCATAACATGTGAGAGGTTGCTGAATACCATCCAAAAGGAAGCTGAGTAGCGAAGAAATAATAAAATGATATCGTACGTGTATAAGTATATTTTATACTCCAATAAAAGCATAATAATCCGTTCACATATCTATTATGAAACGAAACTCATCATTTTTGCTTTAATTGCTTTCTGTTTTGCTGAGTACCAGATATGTTGTTGACGAAGGAGTCAATGCCAACTGCTTTTTCCCACTATTAAATACGACATTTTCCTCTGCAGATCAGACGAAGCTGTTGGGATTCCGTGAATGGGGTTTTATTGCTCCTCCTTCCCGTTTCCCTAGTACACCAAAATGGGTTTAACGACATCATCCAGCCAAAAACAAAAAACTCTATTCATACTTTTTGTGTGATAAGGAGACTCCGTGCAGTTCATTCCACTTCAATCCATATTCCGACGTAGTCTGATGATAAGTGTTCTGAGTGTGACGTGACACATGCATGGCGAGAGGTGTCAAATGAAATTCCAGCGAAATATCTCAGATCGTATTTCAACAAAGGAGCTCCTGCTGCTTGCTGCACTTAACCATATTATGCATGGATTTAGTTCATTTTTTATTATTATTATTGCACACGAAACAGTCACGACTTTTTTTTTGCTTTTTTGAGGTTTCAATTCTACAATTGAATTTGCTAAAAAAATATTCGGAGTAAACAAGAGGAATTGCTATTCATGTCTCCAAAAACACACTTTGGTATACTATCATATATTACAACTATTACTCTGTAAAGTAAAACTATAGCGACTACCATATTTACTATATAATATTACATACATTAAGATAATTTATTACAGAGAACCAGCTTTTCACTACTTCAACGAATAAATCTAGCTTCTAGCTGGTAGAGGCTGGCTAGCCATACATTTTAAAAGTCAGCTTGCCAAAAAATAAATAAATAATTGTGACGAGTTGACGATATGGCTTTATTTATCCATCCACATTTACATGCATGCATAACTTGACCTCTCATTTATATCAGCATAGCATTTCAATCTTTTTTCTTCACCTATAAAAATTTGCTCTTTTGTCAGAAAAAGAGGCTTAGAAATAGTGTTCTTCTGCAGCACTGCACTGTAGCAAGCAAACTGGAATAGGATTTTACACGGCCATATGATCTGACAGAACCAGCAGGTCTTTCATAACATAATGATTCTCAGAATGTAGTCACGCACAATCACAAAAAAGTGGCAGATATTTTTGTTCATTTTTAAAAATTGATTTCAATCGCGCATTATCAAGCTATGGAATAAAAGAACACGATTAAATCCCTTTTCCTTAAAGTCAGCAGGACCTACAACGTAACAACTAAAAAGGATGCATTTTGATACCTACCAAAACGCTCATGATGATATTAAAGTGTATTTATGAAAAACCGGCAGGGCAGAATAAATAAGCTATATTGCAGGTAAGTGCAGTTATTCCCACTTTGTGCTTTTGGAAGGAGACGTGAAAATCTTACAATTAGTAACTTATTAGTCACCTCGCCATTTCTACTAATGGATGTGAATGAATGGATTATGCTAACATCTCTAATGACATTAAGCATGGCTGGCAAGGTAGATAAAATACGGACCCACCTAAATCTGACTTGACGGCTCACCTTTTCAGTCAGAGACACTGCATAGAATTTCATCATGATCATACCATGTAAAAATGGACTTGATTTGTCTTGATTTAAAGTTTCACCTATGGAACTCACGTGCCTTCTTGTCAGTGATCAAATAATGGATCGACTCATTGGTTGGCGTCTTAATTCCTTTCCATTATTTATTTAATTAATAGTGCATCATTTTCGTCTTAAAATCTTAGAGCTAGCGATTAAATGGCATTTATAATGCAGACGCAGCAGTTGAGCATTTTACATTTCACACATGCATCCCATTATTCCCATCTGCTGAATCAATTAAAATGCTTTTCAGTTCTTACATTCTGCTGTCGCCATAAACACTACCGTGATTTTTTTTGAATTGCAACACAGAATTAACCTTTAGCCGAATCCTGACTTTCTGACCCAAATTATAACTCTTGCCTTGAAAGGAACAAACTGTCGTGTTGTTTTTGTTTTATGGTATTTTTGGTTCAGCTCAATATCCCTTGTTACAAACCTTCGGCACTGGTCCCTTATGCCTGCATTTCCTGCCGGAATCATCCGTCAGTCGCTTTCTTTCAATAACAGCATTCATTTATGAACTGACTGACTGACTGAAACTTTCATGAGCGAAGTAACCAACAGTAGACATCATTCATAAAACAAGGGTCGCTTTTTTGCGTGGGTTGTTGATCTCAATCTTTTCTTTCCGGTGGCATGCAAGTCATGCAACTGGGAAGACTTTAGAAGGGACGCACTTTGTCTCAACTTTCATTGTACGTTTACTCCAAAATGGGCAAGATTTTAGTTGACTGACATTCAATACGTTACACAGAAAAGTTTCCCTTAACTTTTCTTTCTCACAAAAAGGAGCTCATCATCACTCGCTCTTTGTTTCATGAAAATCCTAAGGGTCCGTTCCGATGGTGTTCATCTCACTCGTACTCATACTCATGCCTTGAATAAAGGGTACCTAAAATAGCAAGAATGATACATATTATGCTAGCATAATAAAGTACTCGAGCCTTTTTTGGCTTGGCTTCGATTTTTTCTCCAGCCCTACTTTCATTCTCCCAGTGTACTTACTAGGGAACAGTTATTCATTAGAGAAGCCAAGTGGAAAACCAAAAAAAAATAGTGATTTTAATGTACTTTCATTCACCCAGTGTCTTGTAGAGTTAAGGACCTATAGCTACTCTGAAGTCTTACATTCCCCAGGAATTAAGTTAATGACATTCTTGCCGAAATTTGTGTAGTGAACATTTAAGTCCCTATTAAAAAAACAATCCCTTGACATAATAAATTTCAAGCTTCTGTCATACTTCCAATTTTTTATTTTCTTCGCAGCAGTCAAGTCTGACTTTTATCAAAGTGTAGAAAGAAGGAATGAAAATTTAGTATTGCTTTTAAGCAACTTCGATTCTCCATGAATGTTTCGTGAAGTTGTGGAACTGCTTTGAAGTTTTGAAGCCCATCTGATACTGATGGGGATAAATTGACAATTGAAAAAGTGTGAAGTTCAGTAAACATTAAAAGACACACTCTCTCTCAATAACAAGTGAATTTTGTGAAGCCGCCGGTTGTGGTATATGAGAAGTAACTCAAAAGAAAAGGTTGTAGCGGGTAAGTTGTTTTAATTACATATCTTTAAAACTCTCGCATTCCATCATAATGATGATTTATGCGTTAGCAAATGATCATTTTCCAACCGTCGACACTAGTAACTTCAAAAGTAGGTGCCTTTTTCCCTGACGCAATGCCAAGAGCTGTCTTCATTTCATTATTACACGTGGGCTTTGAGGAGTAGGATATGATGACTGATGACCCACGATTTGAATATAAGTATTTTACAAGATAAATATGTTTGACGAGACAATCCTCATGGATTTTTAAAGTCATGCAAAATCGTGGACGCGATTTCGATTATACAATGTCAGTGCGACAAAAAATTTGACACTGTCACTGTCAAAATATTAAAACAAAGCTGTCATTAATTTTATGATTTTGAAGGGAGGGGCGCCTTGGAACTATCAACCATGGATTACATTCCTGAAGTTTCTGGGTTTGAGAATGGACAATATAGCGATGGATGCCATGGATGGGGGATCAAGGTGAGTCAATTTTTTTTTTGAATTTATGACTCAGCTCATCATGCTTGCATGTATTTTACAAAACCACGACTCAAACAAACTTTATGGGAATATTGTTGATGACGGGGTTTTTAAAAGACGGAAATTCATAAGCTCAGTCGGCAGTCTCGGGCCGGTTAGCGGTTTCGTGGTTCATCTAATGTTTCATTCCATTTAGTCATTAATTAGGTATGCGTCACAAAACGCGTAATCCCAATTTGAAAGTAATTTTTTTTCCCAAAAAATAGTTTTAATGTTTTTAGTAGCTTATCACAATTGGTTAGCATTTTACAAGTAGCCTGAGTGAGTTATATACTTTTGCCTCATGTATCATAGTAGTGTACCACTCAATCTGGTTGGTAGAGGACATAAGATGTATTCCCTCCCGTATCCATACATCCAGTCTCATCAAGCAAACTCCAAGAAATGCATATTATTATGCATATTTTAGTCATGCTTCGGTGTAATGCTCCCATTCCTTAAACCTGAGTAAAGTCTTCATGATTCCACATAATATCCTGTTGTATGCATTGGTGATGGTAGGCAGTCTTGGCAAATAAGGACAAGTGGCTTGATTTTTTGGTAAACAATTCCGAATTATATTATAGAAGTTGTAATAATTATCAGATCCAGACCCATTCTCAGTCATAAAGAACTGACCGAATCCCAAAAAGAACCAATCTTCATGCTTCCATTTTATCTCACAAACATATATTCACCAGACTATCCTCTCATAAGATGAAGACTATCCTTGCACAAAGAAAGTTTGTGATACGCATTAGTAATAATACAAGCAGCAGGTCGCACATTCATTTTCATTCCCAGTTAACTTATGCTCACCCTTCTTCCCACACGTTCGTCCAGAAAAAGCGAGTAAATATAGGAGAATTGTTGTTGTTGTTGGTTCAGATGTTGGATGTTATGAAATGAAATCGAATTTCTTTGAATGCCATTTAAGTATACTACCATTATTGGAATTGAGATGGCGTGTTAGTGTTTAGATACGATGTGGATATGACACATGCATGACGTAAACTTGGCATTATACATTTCATCATAATATGCAAGGAAATGGATGAATGCAAGAATATAGTTCATCTCGTTTTCATTTATACTTTTATTTGTTCGGCTCTGATAATTTTTCCGTTAAAGATATCAAGAAGATATCTGAATGAATCTACCTAGGTAGTTGTTATGCTTTTTCTTTCCGCTCAGGTGATTTATCCTACTGTGAGTTGACTCGCCGAATCATAATTTTATCATCCATTAAGAAAAATTATAAGGAACAGGAACGAAGTATTATTATTGCGTCTTTGCTTCAAGGTGTTTTGGTTGGATTAGCTTAACATACCATCACCGTCAAAAATCTCAACTGCTGCAGCTCTGACGTGTGTGCATTTCCCGTCAAAGGGTTTTTTGTCCTGTTCTGGTAACAATTAAGACTATATTAGGTGTCAACGTGGGAAGGGTTTATGGGGCAGTCTGAGTTACTTTTCTCAATACATTTACAAGGCGAGTTTTGATTCTTTTTTTTGCAAACA
>JAANSN010006478.1:0-10453 GCA_036850665.1 Dicranocentrus wangi | reverse complement strand
AAAGAATCCCGGCTCGGTGGCAATGCACGGATTTCGAAGGAAGCCGATTGAGCCAAACACGAAAAAGAGGAGGGCGCTGGCAGTCCAGGATTTGAAGATGTAAGGGAGAGCCCTCTTGGAAATGGATTTTCGGGGGGCGAGGCTCCTCTTCCGAGTCTCTGCAAATCCAAAATTAATCAGCAAAATTGTAGTGAAAATAACTCTACCTCATTGTATATAAGAATTTCTCCGAATTTCACCTTGGTCCCCCAGGGCCAAAATCCCATTCAGAATGGAAACCGTGTCCTCCGAGTGCCTGCTCGTTTCCCGCATGCTCCCCAACCCGCTCGAGAAGGAAACAACGTAAAAACCCACTTTGAGTTGTTCCAGGACGGAGAGGGCGGGCCAAATATGGGCTAGTTGAAGGGCCGCCAGGAACATGTATCCCAGCATGTAGTACTGCTTCAGATTTTGAATTCTCCGAATGTTGGCCGATTTTAGGACAAACTTGCTCTGAGATTTGCTCCACCTCCAGGGAAGGTCCCCGCACAGGTCCAGGAATGGCTGGGATTTTATCAAAAGGCTTAAAATCCCACGGATTGGATTTGAGCCCCCGGACATGATGAACTCTCGGATAATACAAAAAGGACGAAGCAAAAAACACTCTGGAGATTATTTTTCGAATTGAACCCTTTTGAGAAAATGCGGAATGGATCCTCCGGCAAAGATCGAGATATTGACGAGTTATGAAAGTTGGGCATTAGCATAATATGTTGTCGTCGTAGGTCCACAAAATCATAACGTAAAATACGCCACATTTTTGTCAGTTACGAAATGGGTCGCATCACGACGCACTAAAATTTTCATTTTAGACGAATATCTTTCCTTCTTTCCAATTTCCAATTCTCATCGTTCTCCGCTTCTTACGTCAATCATTTTGCTATCGCCTCGCCTCAACTTTACTTATTATTTAATTGGGTGTGAACAATGCAAAACTTTTATGCCATAAATTGGAAGTGGAGGTAGGAGAGGTGTGGGTGAAAAAAAATAGTTTTGAGTCCTCTTCTTATACTTTTTCGTATACTTTTGTAGAGAAAATACGAGAATACGACGACGAAGGATGTTGATTTTCCCAACTGATTGATGGGCCATTTAAAATTTTGATGCACAGAAAGAGAGGGAGTTTATAACTCCCAGTGGAATAAGGAGTGTGGTAAAATTTTAATACAGGAAATGTGGAGAAAAAAAACAGGGCTCTTTTTTAGTTATTAGTCGTTGAAAGAAAAAAGGATTTTTTTGCACATGTTTTTCTCACTTTTTGTCACCTCACTCATGCAGCCTAAGCACTATTAACAGAGGAGCTAGCTAAAAACCATTCCGGTTATAGTTACAATAAATTCAAGGATACAAATGACGCAAAACTGTGGAGATGAAGATTTTGTTGTTTGAAGAAACCTCTCGTGTAGTAAATATGGATAGATCCTCCCCCTGGCCAGTTAGTTTGGATGCGCGCCTGTTCGGGAACCCTCTTCAGTCGTTTGTTGCTTGTTGTGTAAGTTCGTCATCTAAAATCTTGATTGACGAGTTAGGACCAACTTTCGAGTTGCTAAAACACGCCACATTATTATTTCTTATCAGTTGCGAATAGTAAGTAGGTCGCATCGCAATAAAGCATTAAAATTTTCATCATTCTGGCAGAATATCTTTCTTACAACTCCCATTCTCCGCTTCTTGCGTCAATCATGCTGCCATATCGCCTCGCCCCAACAACTTCTTTGCTTAATATTTAAAAATGGGTGTGTGAATAGGGCAAATAAGGATTGTGACATATATAAGGTGGAAGTGGAAGAAGAGTAGAGATGTGCCGAGTGGACGAAGGTTTTATTATTATCTTTATCGAAAGCCAGTTTATTGACAGATTTTTAATTCAGCTCATACAAGTCACAACATATTTTTCGAGTCGCTCGACGACCCCCTATGCTTACTTGTAGAGAAAAACAAAAACAAGTGACGAATATGCTCGTTGTCCCTGTTGATATAGGGAATGATTGATTTGATGATGGGGAATTAAAAATTTGATGAGCACGCAAGACGTAGTTTATATATCCCCATCCAAAGGAGCGTAATAAATTTATAAAAGCAATAATATCATGCAATCTTGATTTGAAATTCAAATTGCCTTATAAAATATTGTCTAACTAGCGCAGAAGCTAACTTTCGGTTCCATTTCGGTTATAATTTCTCAACACCATACCACCACCACCACAGCCCAGCTTATGATGTTCATCACTTACTTATGCATGCATCATATGTATTAGTTGGATTTTTATGTTAAAAGCTATTTTGTAATTACGTGATTATGACGAACGTCATCCGTCATCAGTAGTCATTACTAAACTGTAACACATTTCCTCAATCCACGCCATTCCATGCTGTTATGAATAACTGTATTATTTTATTCTCATATCAATTTTGCACTATATTGCCGGATTATTTATATATATATAACATGAATTTTAGCAAACAAAAATTGAATCTGATCACAGAGGGCCAAAAAAGCCAACACGTCACAAATCAATTTTATCATCAGAGACACTCTCTCTATTACACTTATCTCCCATGCAGAAGCAGGCAGTGATAACGGAGTCATCGGAAACTGGGGAGCCGCATCCCTTTTCCTTTTCACCCACATCTCCACGTATTACAGTTGTCAAATAGTTCCCATCGTCATCTTCGTCGTCATCATCCCACTCCTTCTTTGTCGCCACCTTGCAGCCCTCCCGTATCTCATCCTCCTCCTCTGCGGGTAGCGCCATGCAAAATCGCTGCATCTCGACAATCCCCTGCTCATTGTATTTCCCAACAATGCCAATCTTGGCGCATCCGTAGATCCACTTTTGGTCTGGTGGAACTTGAAGCGAGTCTTCGAGCTCTAATAAAAAAAATTAGGAAACTTTGGATGAATTTTAAAATTTGACTATGAATTTGAATTGATTTTTACTTTAGTTTTTTAATAACTTGACACTCCAGTCCATATATTGATTTCCTGGGAGCATGGCACGTAGGACCGAAATACAAGGGTATTTTCTCTTGTGCAATTGATGACAGCGGAGGATTTCAGGGCTCCTCCTTCTCTGCACCAGCTATCCTCCACTTCCTCTCCTCCGTCGCGGAATTGGGAGTAGCAGTTGAAGCATTGTAGACCTACCCAACAGCAACTATTTAGTTAGTTTAGCTGAACAAATAATTATATAAAGTAAAAATAATCAAAATTTTGAGTTGGCTGTGTGTACCTGACGTAAAATGGCCCGTCATCAAAGTCAGCAATAAAACTGTAACCAAATGGTGCCGGAGTTCCATTTCAAAGGATATATTTACTATTCCGTTTTGCACTTGCCTAGAGCTGAATCATTAGTGAGCAACGTGTTGATTGAGAGGGCGAGTCACGAGCAGAATTATATTATTTTTGGTAATAATGTGACTAATCCAGGCGAAAAAACGTTTTGATCATTTTCAGGTAGTTTGGATTTAATGAGTTGTATAATATTCTCCTTAATATATCAGCTTTATTGCACGGAGCGGAGCCAGACATGAGATCTCAACGTCGCCTGCTTATCTCCAAAAGTCCTGGCTTGAATTGTTTGTTCTACAAAAGGGAAAAATGCAGTGACAGGAAATACGTGGTAAAAAATATGACGATGATGGGAGATTAACAAAAATGACAAATACTTAATTATGTCAGCCAAGAAGACCATATTATCTAAAGTGCACCAAGGCGATATACTTACGTATATATTGAATATCTATATATATATCTGGTAAATGGAGTGTTTGGCTTAAAAAGCATAGCGGAGGAACCAAAGTGCAAGTCGTCAGTACTCTCCAAGCAAGTAATCTCCAAAATGGACCTTTTCCAGAATCCTCTCGACACGTGTATTGTGAACTCACTGTTGCGAACGATTATAGCAACAACTCTCATTGATTCATCATCAACATTGGATACATCAAGTTGTAGTACACCTGCACAAGCAAGTATTATTATTGGATATTTTCTCCTGTCTGAATGATTTAAGAATGAGCAACCTACATTATTCATCCCTACATGGGGACTAACTGCAGACTGCAGTTTTTATTACATTACTACTACATTGCACCAACAAAACTACTCCGGGAGAAACAAAATCCCTTTTCTCATTTTCCCCTGCTGCGTCCGCAACACCAAGTATACTCCAAGTTGGTTGGAAATAGCAATCAATCATCATGCAAAAGAAGCCAATAATAGCTTCCGCCTGCTGGACAAATCGTTTTATACTGGAACAAACATGGAACCATGTTAGAATTGTCTTGCAAATGAGCATCATGCTGGTCCTAATTACTTTTCTGTTTGTTGTTGGACTCGTTTTATCACCTAGCAACATGCGGATTTACAAACGGGATTGCATGTTCAAACACAGAACAGCCTACGTGCGACAGTGTCAGTGTGCTATTTCCGGTATTTTTATACACGGAGTAAACCAATTTAGCTTATACCGTAGGGAAATCTTAGATTGGTTTTGAAGCTCAACAGTTAGTTTCCTAAAAATCGTGCACAATGGCGAACCTTAGCGGAATGCTAATAATATTGTTGTGGTTATCTTTGACAGCTGCTCAACTTGGATCAAGTTCAATGGTACAACTTCCCCGCATCATGTTCGGCGGCGGGGGGATGGTAAAATACCATGAGCACCTACTCTTTTCATATTATTTCCCTGGACCCCTGCGACGTGCTCAGTATTGGGGATATTGGCGAAATACGAACATTAGCGTTCCATCAAGTCTCCCTCCGAAACGTGCCCCTCCGGCTCGACTACCGCTACACTCAACCCTCTAGCGTGGTAATTTCCCCTGTCTCCACGGTCAACGACTTTATTTGGCACAGCAGTGCTGAAAACAATACCATGCTGATCCCACGGCTGATTTTTTCCCAGAAATCAGTATTCCTCTTGCTTTATCATCAGGGTGGACTGCTGCACGAAACCACAGCCACCTTTCCTTCCATTAAGTTCAAAGCCATAATTTCCAAAACGGAAAGTGATTTTGGGCTAATATGCAACGGCTTTTGTGGCATCAAGGAGCCATACACCCTTGCAAAAACGTTGGTGAATCCGGCAGGTCCTCTAAGGCGCTGGTTTTGGTTCGGAAATGGACTTGAGCCGACACCAGCCCATATCCACATGTATCATTTGGGCTATGTCAAGAAATACAAGGGAAAATTTGTGGACTGCTGCACGAAACCACAGCCACCTTTCCTTCCATTAAGTTCAAAGCCATGATTTCCAAAACGGAAAGTGATTTTGGGCTAATATGCAACGGCTTTTGTGGCATCAAGGAGCCATACACCCTTGCAAAAACGTTGGTGAATCCGGCAGGCTCTCTAAGGCGCTGGTTTTGGTTCGGAAATGGACTTGAGCCGACACCAGCCCATATCCACATGTATCATTTGGGCTATGTCAAGAAATACAAGGGAAAATTGGATGCGTGCCTGAAGCTGGTGTTTACAAGATACAAGGACTCCCAATATTGCATCGCCGACCTGATGTCGGTTCTTGTGGTGTCACAAGTTCACAACATGTCGCTGATCCTTTCAAACAAAGGTGCTGTCAAAAACGTGCTAGCCCCCCAGATCTCAAGTCCTAGTTTCAACAGCTTGGAGCGATCCGGACTGTCTCCGCTCCTAGTGCAGCGACTCCATTTTGCCCATTTCAGCTCGTTGAGACTTGCTGTACTGCTCTAACCAGACAAATAATATGGCCCAAGAACGGGGCCCACTACTGTCTGAACAGATTGAATTTTGGCTGGCGCCATTTCCGACTAATGTTTGGATCCTGGTGTTGGCGGTGCTACTCACTTTCTGGCTCTTGTTCTCCTGGGGTAGGCGGGCCGCGCCGGATGTGATTGATTTTGTATGGGCAACTCTAGCTCGACAAAGCTTGCCGGACGGCTACTTAAACAGGAATAAGGCTGCAATATTTGTCGTCTTTTGTGGAATGTATGTCGTCAATTTGCATAACAATGAGCTGACAAGCCTGCTGGTTAGCCCGGAGCAGCCGCATGTCTACGAGAGTCTCCCAGAAATTCTTGACGGCGGCTTCAAGATACTAAGACATGGATTAAAAGTTGGAGCTGACGTCAACGAGATATTCAGATTTCACCAGATTTCACCAAAATACAATGAAAGTTTCGTATTTTTGAATCGATCAAAAAACCTTTCGAAAACAAAGTCAGAAGTGAGGTACTTACGAAACGAGAATGGCGGCAAACATGCCGGATTTAGAAACGGCGACCGAATCCAATACACTCGACTATCTATACAGAAAAAGGTTAGAAACTCAAAGGGCTCCAAGAAAGCTGTGTGTCATGTCATGCCCACAGAGTTTCTGCCGTTTCCTAAGTTCTGGTGGATTTTCACCGCCAATCGGCACTGGCTGGCCATTTCTTTCAATCGGCTTGTGGAGGGTGGACTTCCGCGACAATGGGATGGTATAGCGTACAGATATGCGGCAATTCAAAAGAAGATACTCAAGGATGCTGACAAACTTTTGGCAACAGAAAAGGATTGGGTTAATTTTCATAGAATTTTGGCGCTTGCTGGGCTACTAGCAATCATATGCTTTGCGGCTGGAGCAGTGGTTGTTATTGAGCTCGGACTAGCCACGCAATTTCGTAGGGATTCCCCATTTCGATCGTTATTTCGAGATATGGTTGGCTATTTGAGCATTATGTTTAAGTTAGTCTGCGCCTGTTATTATCGTATATTTAGCTATATTCGGAAAGGGAGATACAGGTTATTGCTGTACGTGACTATTCATGGTAGGAACCGTAGAATGTCGCCCTAAGAATCCTAATAGACATTTTGTACTAGACGCAAAATATCAGCATATATCATAGACGAGGACTACTCGACGACAAAGAAAATATAGACTAACTAATACGTAGATTAATATAGGCATGCAACCATTCTTTATTTAAGTAACTCGTGGTTTGTGCAGTGAGATCAAAAATATAATATCTCTTCACTTCCATCATCACTCACATCAGTAATCCTGCACTCCGTACTATGCTTATCTAGCCAGAACAGTTTATGCATTGTTGCTATTATTAGCCACTGCAAATAAAAAATGCAGGCTCAAGAGCCCTAATCCGATGCGGCTAAATATCAAACAAACAAATTGATAAAAAAAACTCGAATTGTCGGCGAGCAAGTGGAGTCATCATGCAACTTAGTTATCATCAGCGCTTTGATAACCTTGCCAAAAAAAAGGTTATAACACCTGAGCACTCTGCAAAAATCTTCCATCTTTTTCCCTACCATCCCAATCCAGTGTGGTTGCTCGTAAAATCCTCCTCCTCTTCTTCTTCTTCTTCTTCTTCTGTGGAATAATATGGAACCGAAGCAAATAACATGGGTGAAGAAGTCGAGAGGAGCCCTTGCCGACTTTGCGGTTCTTGCAGGACTCGACTCGGGCAGAAAGGTGTACGTCGCGAGGGCCAACATTGACGGTCTCATGCCTGGGAAACTGCACTCAGGTCAACCCTACGCCCACATCCCATTTCATGGAGAGCAAACCAAAGTTGATTATGAAGTAAGGTTTAAAAGGTTAAATACGGCCAGGCCGAGCTATTTGTTTGATACTTAATTATAAATGCTAAAAAAAGTAGTTGAATTTTATTAAATTATATGCACAGGTGCTGGTTGCTCCTGAAGGTGCTCTAAGTTGGGTGGAAGCTGAAGGTGGAAAAATACCCCACAACGCCATTAGAGGAGGTCACGACCCCGACGGGGCGCCACTCTACATTGGTCGTGTGCTTACTCGAGGGACGCTCACCTGCGGCAAAGTTCATCAGCGGGATGGGATATGCTACATTCCATACGGTACAAACTAGTACAAACATATAGTTTTATTCGCACAGCAAACTAACAATTGTTTTACAAATTATTCAATTTTGTCACAATACACATTTGAAATTTTAGACTCGAAGGAAAACAATTTCAGGAAATATGAGATCCTCGTTCGGAATGCTTATGGCGCATTGATTAATGCTTAACTTTTTTTTTTAAAATTTGGAAGGATTTAGTAATGAACTTGTTAGTCTCGAAATTTACCTTTGAGTACGTATACGCAATCAAATCTGTTATCAAACTAAATTAGCATAACTTTTTACAACGCAGTCGCGGTTAGCTTACCGCGGATTATTAGATCATACGTATTTGCATTTCTTTATTTGTAGCCAACTTGCTCGTTATGCAAATATTGCAATTAAATATAATTTCTAGAAAATCCATCATGAGAGGGATCCGTGGGCCCCCTGACGTCAATCCTCATCAGCTCTTTAAAAAAAATATCAAGCTAATCCCTGCAAACACGAGCATCAAAAGAAGCTTTTGTGGAGCAAAACATTTGTTCCTTGTATCTCGCTCATAGGCAGTATGCCCATATGCCCGTATAAATTCACAAAATTTAATTTAGCCCAAAACTCGGACCATGATTAATTATTTGACACTATCATTATTATTTGTTGTTGATTATTAATAGTTTTTAAGTAGGCAATTGGCAAAATATTCCTGCAATAAGTTAAATTTGGAATTAGCCTGAAAATTGTCCTTAGCCAATTATCCATATGAAAAATTTTGGTCTGTCAGTCGAAATGGAATTGTGCCGGATAATAAATTATTGTAGCTTAAGCAAATAATCCACATATTATTACAAAAATTACTAATGTTTCGGATGATTATCGTAATAAACTTCAAAAATTGTCTTCAAAGGACTAGACAAAGGCAAAGGCAACCATTGCTCATTAGACGAGAGTCTGGAATGAATAATTCCAGCTCACCAGTCAAACTACACAAACAATCTTGGATAATATGGTAGAAGGAAATCAACTCCCAAATGATCTTTCACTTCTTGACATGAGACCATGGTGCAACTTCTGAATGGTCGCAAAATCCTTTAGTTATATATCGTCAGAACATGAGGCTCTCCTACTCTCTTTTCTTGATAATTTCTGTGAGTCATCTCATCCACACGGAAAGTCACATAAAAAAGAAGAATCTCTTCGTAACAGAGTCATTCAATCTTGTCGCCATTAGCCATCGTCGGTACAAAAAAAACAGACTCAAGCCGGCTGTCGTGGGATGCATGCAAGCTGATAAACCAGTCACATTCATGCTGATAAAGATCTGCGATTGAGTAATTTAAAGGATGTAGCGTAGGAAGGAGGATGAATTATTATCATCCCATTGATAACCTTGCCAATAATAGGCCAATAGGACACAACCCCAAACTGACAAAATCCCAAATTTTATATCTTAACGAAGTAGTAAAATCCCAAAGTGCAATTTTAGACCAAACGATATAAAAATAAAGATGAAAAAGAATTCCAATTATTTTACATGTGTAGTTCATATTCAAAACGAAAAGGTTGTTTAAAATCACGTGATCGTCTCAGCAAGCGGCAGGACTTGCAAAACCATCACATGTCAAACGAAAATTACTTTTGGGATTTTTGTATTTTGGTCAAAAAATGATTTGGGATTTTGTCATTTGGGATTGTTTCTCCAGCCTGCCAAAAAGGATTATAACACCTCTCCACCCTGCTAATTTGAATATCATTTTCCCGTTCATCCCACTCCAGTCTGGTTGGTTGTAGTCTCTTTCTTTGTCCGCCGAATATGGAGTCCAAACAAATAACCTGGGTGAAAACTTCAAGCGGGGACACACCCGACTTTGCGGTCGTTGCAGGGCTTGACTCGGGCATGAAATTGTACGTCGTGAGAGCCAAAGTCGACGGCGCTCTGATCCCTGGAAAATTGCTTTCCGGCCAACCCTTCGCCCACTTACCGTTAGCTGGAGTGCATACCAAAGTGGAGTATGAAGTGAGCATTAATATTCTGAATTGGTTGATAATTAGAAATATTATATAATGTATGTATCATTATATTTTTGATGTAGGTGCTTGTTGTTCCGGAATGGGCTGAAGTTGAATTCCAGAAGTTGGGTGGAAACTGAAGGTCACAACGTGCCCCACAACGCCATTCGAGGCGGATATGACCCCGACGGAGCAGCACTCTACATAGGTCGTGTGGTTATTCAAGGGACGCTCACTTGCGGCAAAGTGCATCAGCGGAATGGGCTATGCTACTTTCCGTACGGTACGGAAAAAAATAGTAATTATTTTAAATAAAATATAATTGTTGGAAATAAATGTATACTTGTAGCACCATCGAGAGAAAGGGTAACTTGAGAATGAGTAGTAGTTATGAACATGTGCATGTGAATTATGAAACGACCCTCCAAAATCCTAGAACAGGCAGAAGTATGAAGAGAGAGAAACTGGTAATGCACAATACCTATCCATATATATGTATGAAGAGAGAGAAGCTGGTAATGCGCAATACCTATCTATATATATATGTATGAACATCTACCTATACGAA
>JAANSN010006477.1:0-10454 GCA_036850665.1 Dicranocentrus wangi | reverse complement strand
TATTTTAGTGCAACAGAGGCATTGGCATTGCCTGTCAGTCCTTTGGGTTATATGGTAAGTTTATATGCACGTCCAATGCTTTTATTTAATGTACTGTATGCCAAAACAGAAACAAAAAACATTTTTTCTGCGTAGTTTGTTTTTCTTTGGCTTATTTCCCCTCCATCTGTTCTCCCCGGAAGCATTCGGCTTTCTCCTCTATAATTCTCTACGTAGTCACTCGTCCCATATTATTGTTATATTATCCCATGAATTTCTCGGAACTCCGATCCGATGCATGATGCATTTGTCAACAAAACAAAAAAATAAAAGTGGGTCATATGCCCCCATGCATATTTTTTGTCCATTCATTCATACTATTTTATATGTGCCTTGTTTGTCATGGCAAACTTTTCTGCTCCGCCCGGGATTCAATCTTGAATGTCTATAAAATATATGCCTTTTAAAAGGCTTTAATAATAATTATACCTAAATTGTACAGTTTCAATTAGCAAACAAACTCTGAGTGAGAATATGGGTGAGTTATCATTGTGCAGTAGTCGCCGTGCATCAGCTAAACTAGTGGGATTTTGTGATTTGATATTTTCGACGAGCCTGTTTCTGGTGGCTGTCCTCCTTACAACACTCCCCCTCTGGGTTCACCACCAATCCTCTTCCAACAACAAGGGTAGTAGTAGTTCCTCCACTGCTACTCGTGATGATGGGGAATATTACTATTATGCTCCCGATACTCCCGATAATACTCCCAAAACGGATGATGATAAGGATAAGGATAGTGATCCCTCCATAAAGGAATCCCTTTTGGATTCATCGCGACTCTCACAAACGTCCACATGGGTGGTTTTAATTGGAGCGCCTGCCCTCTTGACTTTTATACTCCTGCTGGCTGCGATTGTCTTGATTCAGGCTACTAATCCAGTAAGTAATTTAGTAATTAATAATCTACTTTATATTTTAAAAAAAAATGTTCGAAAATCCATGACTCCTTTTTCATATTTAGAAACGACCTCCGGCTGAGGCACTGGAAATGTTGCGACATTGGAATTGGTGCAGCGTTTTATTTGGACTTATTCTTTGTGGGTTGTACGGGTGGACTGCAGTGGTCTGCCTGGGGCCTAGATTCCCCCCGTGGCCTGTTCCCGTTCTGCTGCTGCTGGTCCGAGGGATTTTCATTTATGCTGTCCGCGGGTTNTTGTGGGTTGTACGGGTGGACTGCAGTGGTCTGCCTGGGGCCTAGATTCCCCCCGTGGCCTGTTCCCGTTCTGCTGCTGCTGGTCCGAGGGATTTTCATTTATGCTGTCCGCGGGTTTCAACGTGAGGTCGTGTATTATGCCATTCCCAGCAAAAATTGTAGGGAACCGTCCGCCTTTGAACTGGTACGTTCGTCGTGTTTCAGAAAAAAAGTTGGAGAGGTTTAATTATAATTATTATATTATAATTTTATGTATTTCCAAACTATTGTTTTTTTGATAGAGTATGGAAGCCCAAGCAAAAGAGACCACTCTGGCGTCACTCAGGAAGCTGCCGTATGATGAGCACGCAGCGAAACTAAGGGAACTCGCAAACGACCCTAACTACAGATCGGATCGAAGAATATTCACGCCCAGTAAGCATGGCCTTATCGTCAATTCGAGTTATGTGGGGGCACCCCAGAGGGAAGTGAAGGCGGATCGAGTTTTCCGTGATTTCGGGGGTCCTTGGAGTAGCAGCAGCAGCACTCGAAAGGGGTCGGGGTCTTGTGATGGAGCCCTTCTTCAGTGTGTAGCCCCTTGTGCCGGGATTTCCGGTGGTGGTGGTGGGAAAGGGGGGAAAAGAGGTCGCCGAAGTTCTGAGGATATTTATTAAAATAATATAGTAGGTAATAATAGTAAAATATATAAGTTTGAATTGCTTGGGGGATTGAGTTTTATGTGGATGAGTTTGCTCGCAAACAAATATATGGGACGACGAAATACTCACTAGACATTTGCAAATTGAAGTGAATTCCAGTTTCCAGAGTCATTACTAGATTACATCGACAATAATTAATACAAATTACAATTACAAAAACATATTAAGGCCTTTTATTAATTTGAGACTGCTGTACATTGTATGCCTGTAGTTAATTAAATTAAATCAATTATGACGACGATGCAATAGTATTAAGTGATTGATTAATATATTAAAAATTGCATCATATTGCAACTATTAAAAAATTCTGAGTGATTTGATTTATATTAACGATACTAATCGTTTTTCTGCGTCCCGTAATGCACAATCCAACCAGATAATTCAGATCAGAAATCAGAGAATCATCAGCAGCAGAACCAACATGACCAGCACCAAACTTTGTGCATATAAAAAAACCAAATAAAACACGTAAAACAAAGGTTTCAAAGTGCCCCTTGCCCACGCGGAAACGGAAAAATTCAAAATAATCCCGTCTCACAATAATAATAAAAACAAAACAAACACAAAAAAGCAAAAACTTGTAATTAATTAATTATTCATTTAAAAAAAATCGAACCTCAGTCCAAACTTTGGCATTAAGATCCAATTAAAAAGTCATGAATTCCAATAATGAGATTGTCTTGGTTGAGAAAGAGGAGGTTAATCAGTTGGAGGGGGAGGGGAAGGGGATGGAGGAGGATTCCTCCTCCTCCTCCTGTCTTATTTGTTTGACAAGTTTGGTTAGTAGTTCCACCGGAGGAGGTGGAGGTGGTGCAGTAGGTGCTCAACAATGGAAGCACCTCTGGAGTTCCAACTCCAACATTCATCATCATCTTCCTACTCCCAACTCTTGTGGTCCACGGCTGGCTACTATTTTTCTTGTCCGGAATCTGCTCCAGGTGCCGCGAGAGCAGGTGGCCACTCTGTTGTCCAGAACTACTACTACTGGTGAGGTGGGCGTGGACCCCGGAGCCTGGTGTGCTCTTTGCGACAATTGTGCTGGACTGGTGGAGCAGGCGGGTGCCCTGTACCAGGAATGTCTCAAGCTGCAAAGGAGGGTGGAGCACATTGGAGAGCAACTGAGGGGTCGAGTGAAAAATGGTTGGAAATCTGGGAACCCCCTGGAACCGGAAGGTGCGGTCGATGAGAGAGGGCCTTTTGATGTGCATGCCTTTATTCGCAATCGTGTCAAAGGTCAGAGAAAAATGGAGTGTGAAATTTGTAAACGAAGGGAAATATAATATATAATTAAAAATTAAACTGTCAAATTTTAATTTCATGTTATTTTATATAATCCATTTAGATCACGCTGATTCCAATGATCGACCACCCCGTAAAAGAAGTAGGCCTACCACCACTCGGACAGGTGGGGACGCAGCTCTTGTGAGTGAAGATGCCAAAACACCAACCCCCAAACGAAAGAGATGGAGGAAGGGACCCCCTGCCACTGAGCGAGTCAAGTTTGCCGTGCTTCATAAATGTGACAAGTGTGACTTTACGGCGGACCTCAAGGCCAAAGTGCGACGGCACGCGTGGAGTCACCTCCGAGATGAGCTTTTTGAGTTGTGCAGCGACGGGGGCGGGCAAGAGGTTAATAGGTCAATAGGCAAGAACGGCTTCGTTCGGTGTAGGCTCTGCAATGGTGTCTGCCGAGCCGGATACTGGAATCGCCATTTAAAGGAGAACCATGACGTGTCCGAGATTGGCGTCGAGTTGTTCACTTGCCACGTCTGCGGCGCTGGCTTCTTTGAAGAGGTCGACCTCCAGAAACATATCGCCCTGCTTCATCGAGAATCATCATTTAGGTGCAAAGGGTGCCGGGTCGTTTTTGAAACGGAGGACCGGTTGGCGGCCCACATGGTCAGAAAGCACCCGGGCGGCGAATTTAGCAAGCTCATTTGCGAATATTGTGGACTCTCTTTTGTGATTAAAAGTGGGCTGAATAATCATTGTAAAAAATTTCATTCGGCGGAAATGTCTGGACAGTCCTCTTCTTCACTTGCCCGCGGTGGAGGAGGTGGTCGTGGTGGTGCTACTGAGGTGGAATGTAAAGTGTGCGGCGTCAAGCTGGTCCATGTCAAGGCCCTGCGGCTCCACCAAAGCAGTGCCCACCCGGAGCTATACAGGCATAATTGCGAGCAGTGCGACGCCAAGTATCAGGTGTCGTACGATTTGGAGGTGCATGTGGCAGCCAAGCATGGGCCCAACAGGAAACATCCCTGTTCCTATTGTCTCAAGGAGTACGGTTCGAAAAAGAGTTTGGAAGTCCATTGGAAGAGTCATTGCAAAAAGTATCCGGGACAAAAGTATAAAGCCTATATGAGCAGAATCGGGCGGGAGTTCACACCATCGAAGAAACCCCCCTCCCACCCGGTTGGGGAGTAGACACGACGACCTCAGCGTGAGCCTAGTAAATAAATATAACCATTTGGTGTGCTAATGGATCTCCCTATCAAAACAATTAAGTGACTAATTAATTTGATATTGAATATGAGAGATGCAGCTCACGCTGCATAAATAAAGTTGCAACCTGACTTTATTACAATTAATGCATTGCATCATCATTATTCATTAATTAATGCTACTTTACTTTTATTTCCTACATACTCGTCTAATTTCTGAACATACTTGCCATGCCATTGAATTCTCAGTTTACCAGCATGTTAAAAGGCGTTTGGTCCCAAATCCCGTTCGAGCTGGTCACGTGTCACGTTTGTGGGGCTGCCTTTTCGGATCGAAGGGTTCTGGACGCTCATCTGGACAATCTACACGGTGGCAAGTCGTTTAGGTGCAAAGGGTGCAGTACAATTTTGCAACTGAGGAAAGATTGGAGGCCCACATGTCCAGCAGGCTTCCCGGTGGGATTACAAGTCCCATTTGCGAATACTGTGGAACCTCTTTCCTGTCCAAAACCGCGCTGAAAGCCCATTTCAAAGGATTTCATTCCGAGGAAAAAATGGCTGGAGGAGGAGGAGCACAGTCCACCACCGCCACCGGAGCTCATCATCAATCCGAGGTGGAATGTAAAGTGTGCGGAATCAAGGTCATGCACGCCCAAGCTCTGGTACTCCACCTCAAGAGTGTCCACCCCGAGGTGTACAAATACAAGTGTGACCGTTGCGATGCCCGATATACAAATAGGGACGGTCTGTCGAATCACAAGCTGTCCAAACATAATTCCAACAACAAAAATGTCGTCTGTTCGCATTGCGGCAAGGAGGGCTTCACTTCTCGCAAGGGCTTGGCGGCACATTGGAAAACGCACTCTGTAGGAAGTACCCAGGGGAAAAGTATAAAGACTTTGAAGTTGTTGCACCGCCGCCGCCGTCAGTGGAATCTGTAGAAGATGATGCAATGGAGCCCACAACCCCTCCGCTTCAATAATATGAGACTAATTAAAAATTTTGTACTTTTTGTACCCAAGTATTTTTTGTACTAATTAATTTTTATTTGGGTCACTGGTCAACTTTAATATCCAGACAAAATGATTATATCATTTTATTAAAATGTAAAATCTTAAAAGCTAAAGTAATTTTGTTTTCGAGCTCATTAATGTTTACTGTCGGATGTTTTGTTTTCAAGAGATGTTGTTATATCTTCGGGGATAGTATCCAGTGTCGCCACCCCAGTAGGGATACGGGATTCGCCAAAACTTTGTCTCCCCAATCCTTCCCCCCACTTGCTCGTAGCCCCAATACCTTGTCTTTGATGAGTCTGTCCACTCCTTGAAAATGGTGACGTGGGAGCCAGGCTTGAGCAGAATGTCCCCGGCTCGAAGGTCACCCTTGGAAATGGAGGTGGAGATGTCTCGGAGGCTGTTGGTGTTGTAATTTGAGCCCGTGGCCCAGGCCATGGAGACATATCCGGAGCAATCCGTCCTGTAACCGTCCTTGTACGCAGATTGGCTGTAGGGAACAGGTGGATTCGTCCAGGATGCCGCATTTGAGATTACAGTGGATCTGGAAATGCTCCAGGTTGGCTCTGAAAATCGAAAATCAAACGAAACAAGCGAGTCGCTTAAAATTCCCTAATTTTAGAATAACATATTATATTGTTTGGTTATATAAAAATAGATTTAATTAAACTCGTTACCTATGATGGCGATGGCCAATAAGGAAAAAATTCCCAGGCCTAACTTGTAGTTATCCATATGATGATGATGTGTGCGCCACTTTAATTAAGTACGAAAGTGGTTGAAAGAAAGAATTTGCGAGCAATAACTTATCCTCTGAGCTGAAGTTACTTTTGTGATGTTCAAAAAGTGTTGCTCAAAAACGACTTTATATATACAGATTTGTTATCAGTGGTGGTGATTAGTAGCCTTTCCGCCTTACCAAGGAAAGATGTGATTCCTGACTCCTCTGACTCCTTCGGCCTTCTTCGGAGAATAAACACGTTTACTTAGTATTAGTTGTTTTCTTAAGCAAATGTTTAATTAAGACGACAGATAATTTTTTTAGCTGATTGTGAGTTGTTGTTTGTCTTTAGGGGAAATGTGGATGTATGTGGACTGACGACTAGGGAAGATGCATAATGTGAGAGTAAATAATATATCATATTATCGTCAGCTAAATTAATGAAGCCGCTCTGAACATGCACTTTTTTACTGATTGAGTCTCATTTATGAAATATGAATACCATCATCATCCTGTCAACAAGTAGTAGAGGATTCGCTGAATATTATTTCATGGAAATTGGGGATCATCAGCAGCAGAGGTCAAACTTTGAGATAACTCACTTCCACAAGATTCCACTCCAAGCAAGCTCCTAACTCCTCAATCATCACCACACCACCATCTTACGCAGCACTTGTTTTCGTCCTCCTTGCTTTTTTCATGGAAAAATAAACGTAATGATAATGTGAGATAATTTGCTTTGATGGATATTTAAAAAAAAAACTACTTGCGGCGGAATCATCTCTTTCGCTGATGAATAGATGGGCAAATAAATATTTTTTATAATTTATATTATGATAAACGTGATAAAGTATTGGCAATGCACAAAGTAGTAAATGTGAATAAAATAGGCGTGAAATACCACATGAAATGATTATACCGCGATAGCAATAAAACTGCGCAAAAAAGAACATGTATAGTCTCTGATATGTTAAGTGAAGCAAAATAAAAAATAAAAAACCAAGACATATGAATCTATATTAATTTACTAATTACCCATTGATTTTTATATATATACATATTTATTTTAATGTAAATAATTTAATGAAGTTCACGGATCTAGCGAGTAGGAAAATCATTATATTATATTATATATCTGGACCGCTGGGCGTACCAGAAGATGCCACTATGACGCCATCCCTCCTCGAATGCAAAAGTTATGTCATATTTAAAAAAAAAATGTACTAATAATATTATGGATTTAGTTAAATCTCGAGAATCCTTTACAATAACAAAATGTAAACATTTTGTATCATGGTAATTTTTTTTCAGGAAATGGTTAATCAGTCCATAATAAATAATTTCGTGTTGAGATTTTATCAGACCTTTGGCATAATTGACATGCCACTAATGTCCATACATATAAATTCTGAATTTTACTTGGAATGTGAATATGACTGAATGTGTGACTCACTCTTTGTGCAAGCTGCAAAAGTTCATAGTTGCAATTCAGTCCGTACAATTTCGGTGTTTTTTCTCGTGTATGCTCATCTGGTGGTTATCAATAATGCATACCATTCACCATTAGTATTTCAGTATTTTTGCTGTTTCTTCTTGCTGCTTTCAATTCAATCCCAATCTACATGCATTTAAAAATGTTTAGTCCACAATTCAACATCTGAGTAGAGACGCTACATTCGCTATGTTTTACATGGGGAAAGAAATGGGAAACTCTATTTAGGTAACTCCTCTGTGTGTGGGTAGATTCACAGGCAAATTGCTGAAATTGAGGATAATTTGAGTGAAAACTAACGAGGTAACACCACCAGTGCATCTTCGAAAATTTTAGTTTCAAGTTTTGATTCTAGATCAATTTTTCATGAGGATTTCATTTCCGGTGTCATTTGTCCCGTATAGACACGTACAAAATGGTTATTACCGAATAATTGCATTTTGCATGGTTGAAATCAATAGGTTATTGACATATGTTGGAAAATTTTTAAACTTTCAAGTTGCTGGTTCGATAGAGCCATCAATACTTTACAAATTTTGCTTTTGGTGTACCATCAAAATCTTAACCGTTTCCACGATATTCAGCTTCAAATACATTGGATTTTTGACGTTTTTTTGTCTCAGTATGCAAAAACGGTGAAGAATTTTAACATACTATAAATTGCTAAAATGCCTAACTTTTTAAGCTCTATTGATTTAGCGAAAGAAAATTTTTAGATTTTACCACTATGAAAAGGACTTTTAAGCATACACAAATTAATTATTCTCTCGTAGAAGCTTCAGAGATGTCCATACGGGACAAATGACTCCAGAAATGAAATCCTCATGAAACCTTTGTTTAGAATCAAAACTTAAAACAAGAATTTTCGAAGATGCACTGGTGATGTTACCTCGTAAGTAAAATGCGTCATATTTAATACTAACTCGGATACGCCGGGGGGTGTTTTAATGGAGTTGGGCAGGGCCTAAACCACGCCGTCGCTGGAGGGCCCCCACAACCGGAGCCGGAGCACGACAGGGGCCGGGATCAGAAGCAAAACTTTTTTTAAAAATCGCATTTTGTGTATAAAATGACATGGACTTTTTTAAAAAATTTCTGCTCGTTTCGCTCGCATACTTTATAGATGACAATTTTGTATTCCGAAGACGGGGTTGCATGCCAAGTAATTATAAACTAGTGCAACGGTCCCGAAGCACTAAACTTCTGTATAAAATGGCAAGTTTGCTTACTCTTCTTCACACTTTGGAGTGTGTTGATCTTTAAACTTGAGTTAGTCGGCTGAAATATAATACCTAATCACTTTTAATGTCGTTGGATTTTTACCAATGGCCTAACTTTCCACCTAACCTAATCAACCAATGAATCTTAATTTTGAAAAGTGCATTTGTTGTTTGATTTTGACAGCTAAGCCACACCTATATTATTTTACATACTTCATGAAAAATTAATAAGCGTTCTCAGCTAACAATTTCACGTTTAGGCACTGGAGTTGGGGGTGTGAGATATCAAAACACATCAATTTGATCACCCTGGTAACGAATCCGATGTTATTTTTCTGTTTAGAGCAGCCATTTAATTGTTACGAGAGTTTAATATGGGGTGGATAGATGTACATTAGTAAAGGTTAATTTGTGTGGAAAAACTTTTTGCTGTGGTTGAATAGAGGACAAAAAGTTATGCATATTTGCAATTTACTTCATGTTAAAATTCCTGATAGTTTTAGAGTTTTAGAGGTGTCCAATTGTACCCAATAGAAATTTGCTGTGCGAATTCCTTGGAAACGGGGGCAAATTTTAACATGAAGTAAATTGCAAATATGCATAACTTTTGTCCTCTATTCAACCACAGCAAAAAAAATTTCCAAACAAATTAACCCATACTAATGTACATCTATCCACCCCATATTAAACTCTCGTAACAATTAAATGGTTGCTCTAAACAGAAAAATAACCGGGGTGTTCGTTAAATTCGTTACCAGGGTGATCAAATTGATGTTTTGATATCCCACACCCCCAACTCCATTAACACACCCCCGGTGTATCCAAGTAAGTTGGTGCATGTATCACGCGATATTCCACTACAATATATATTTTTACTTGCATATTTTCATTTATGATGCTCTTATAATTATATTACGTCAGCGGAATATAAATAATGCCGAGCTTGTAAAACTTGAATAACAATTATGTATTTAACGACTTTGGACGTTAGCAAATAAAATTATAGTTGAATATATGGAAAACAATACGAAATACAAGAAAAATGACAAAAATGAGTAAAGTTAGCGTCAGGGTGTAGCAATGTGTGGCAGAGCTATTCGATAGAGAATTGTGAAAAACGGATCCATGCAAATTTTGAAGCCATTTGAGCCACTGGTTTGCGTCCCATAAGGGTTTAAAGTTTCAATAATTTTCGAATTTAATAATAATTTTTCGCAATGTAATTCACAATATTCATAGTTCTACACAGAAAAACACTTATAATCGACAAAAATAACCTATTCGCACTGCAGGGTTGCAGGAAAATTAAAAAAATTGGATATCCTCTCAATAAACCGCATGACCAACTCTAATTTCAAACCCTTATGGGACGACCGCCATTCATCGTGGACACCCCAAAATGAGCTTGTGCACGTAACTTCATGTCCTCTGTCTATAACCTTTGCCCCACCTTGCTATACCACAACCGCTGTTTTTTTCAAAGTGGCTATTCTGGCATGTACCGTGTTGTGTGTATTACTTATGCAGGAGTGGGGGTGCAAAAATGCATCAATATGGTGAGAATGTGAAAGAGTGGAAAGGATACCATATAAATTGGCATGTGGAAAAATTTGTTAGGACGCTTATGGGAATTGAGTTGTATTTAAGCCCATGTTAATTTGGACTGGATTGGCGGGG
>JAANSN010006476.1:0-10457 GCA_036850665.1 Dicranocentrus wangi | reverse complement strand
TCGAAAAAAATTCCGATAAACGCCTTGCATTTGTATGGAGAAAAAGTTCTCACTGTGCCCCAAAAGGCGTTTCGCGGGGATAGGCAAGGTCTCGCCTTAAGAATAAGACTGTACGCTGGTCTGCTGTCGTTGTGTCTTGTAGTGTGTACTAGCGATGCGTTAGCAGCTTAATAAATGAATTCGGGAAAAACGTAAAGCATTAGGCACGGCCGCATCGTTTGGTGGGTTTAATTGTTTTACATGAGCACATTTTATTAAAACATGTTCATTCATAACCACTTTATTAAATGCGTATAAACCCTCAACTTAAAAATGACGATTCTGAAGACTGAAAATTCCTGCACTTTTTTTTGTCTTAAAATCAACCGTTTAATGTTTATTCCATGCTAGAAGCATATTTTAATTTTGTACATCCTGCCTAGGCTAGTCGCACCCCCAAGTCCAAAGTCCTTGTCCTTTTGTGGAACATGTAGTTGTAGTTCAATCTTTTGAGTTTCTTCTCTTACTCAAAATAAATCCAAACTATTTTCGTTGCTTAAGCGTTATGGACCTCCACATCCACCCAGCACATGTTACATCGTCGTGTATTTCAAATAAAACTCACAATACGCCAGGAGGGGAGGATGATGATGATGGTACCATATGCATTCAATGACAAACTTTGTTGAGCTGGGCATCAGCATGTGACTAACGGCAATAAATGCCAATTTGGTTGTACAGAAAAATAAAGTTTTCACTCGTGCTGTGTTGTGTATCGTGGTATCCAAATGCAAAAGTCAACACGAACGTGAGTTTCACACGTGTACTATACTTTAAAATATTATTATGTCCAAAAAGTTTTTATGCTTCTCTCCCGTCAGGGTGCCCTGCTCGCAGTTTCCTCATCGTCATTCAATGAAATAGAGAGCTACAATTTCTTTTCTCCAATTTCAAAAATCACAATTTCCAGTCAACATATATGTATCGGACAGATAACATTTACATGTCGTGTTGGGCATAAAGTTATACTTTGATTTTTGCTCTCGCTGGCAAACATGGTGCAATAAGTCGTTTTTTCACTCCTATCCCAATAAATTGATGCTAGATCGATCCTAATGCAATGCAGTATTACGTGAAGATACGGAAAGGAGATATCTACATGTTTTTTTCGATTGTATAGGTTTACGTCAACGTCCTCAATACACATTTTCAATACTACTTTCTCCTAATGCATAAACCCCTGCCATGCCAATGCCAATACTTATTCCCAAGGAATCATTTTATTTGACTTTGGACATGGTCCCAGGAGATCACCTTCCTTCCCGTTTTCCTTGCTTCACCATCACTCCTTTTCGGGTAGTGTGCAAGTCTACAACGACTATGGTCATTGTATTTCTTGGTCATTATTGTCATTCTCATTCCATTATTCTTTTCTCGTCTGTCCCCTTTCTCTCGCCAATACGTTCTCCCATTTCCGGCACGAACAAATTCTCCGTTACACGCAACGCAGTTATAAACATTTACCTTTCTGGAGATTCTGGTTATTCGAGTGTATTTGGCATTTGGTTAAATGCAGAATAACAAAAGGCTGTACCTCTAATTGTTAAATCAGCAATGCACGATTCTGATAAACACATTTTGTAATCTATGATACGACTCTGATTGGTTTTGATGTTCTCCATTTACCTTTTCTACTTCCTGATTTCATTTTAGTCAGATATTCCGCGTGGCTTGTTGCCAGAATAAAGGAGGGAGACTGCCCTATTTATTACCTATATTATTTGTAACATGGGTGAGGTAAACGAGAAACTTTGAACGTGATGAATACAAGGTAACTTTGTCAGCACCAGCATTTTCTATGTTACAATGCCTTATTCGATAAGTTCGATACCTATTTGATTTGAAGCATACAGGCACCCTTTCCGTTCTACCGTAGTGTTTCACATTAGACACGAGGGTGGACAGGTAGATAAAGGCTGCTGATAAATAAGTTTTTGCTAGATCATCCATTCGTCAGGTCCCGTCCTTTCAACTTATCCCTTTTCTTCCAAAGACAAACTACTCATTAATGACTGGTACTTTGCAGAAAGTCTTTTTCCAGCTAACGCCTTTTAAGTCGATGTATTAGTGTAGTGTACTCACACTCACTCACTCAGTATTGGCAGAATGAAGGAAAGTGTAGTGGTGAGGTGTTATCTCCACAGTTATCTATTCTGTTGACAACTACAAATAATCTTTCGTACTTTTGGCAATGGTGGTGGAGTAGCAGTGCAGCGTTGAGAAACTTGGGGTATGGCATTCCATCCATACCAGCAAGGCAACGGTCGCGTCAGTTGTACACTTTTCCGTGTGCTCATTCTTTTCTTTTCTTGCCTCTTGTCTCAGAGGTTGGGTTCTTTCTTTGAGAAAAAGTTGCCAGCAGGAAAAGTCGATATGAGTCATTTGAGACCTTCTCCTTTCCTGTAAACTATGGTCTTCTTTCTTTTTATTTTTCCATTGTCGTGGCTCTCGTCTCCCCAGCAGCCTCATGATGCCACACTGTACCGCTACAATTTTCTGAATTACATTTACTTATTACTAATGTCTGACCCTGTATGTGAATGCTTCTCTCACTAGTGTTGGCTGGTTTGGTTACGACCTTTTTGGTTACAGCACGAAAAAGTATGGAAAACCGGGAGCAAGAGGAAAGAGAAAAAAAGTCACACTCGAACAAAAAATCTTTTCTCTCCTATATTCTGCTTTGCAATGCTATTTTGCTACATTCTTCCATGGTAAAAGGACAAGAAAGGTATATATTGTTTACTACCTATGTACACTTTATAGCATTGCTTGCCCCTTATGATCTGTATAGGTATTCTTAATATATTACGGTTTTTATGTACGTAACGTCAAAAACATCGATTATGAATGACCCCCTTGTACATGCATAAGTACCCATTCCACAAATTCCTAAATCTTGCAAACAGTTGAGATAATGGTATGGTTTTCGTGGCATATAAAATGGCTTTATCAGAGAAACGAATTGTACTAACATAATCATAACCCACAACAGTATTTTCATATATCATATCATTATGCGTACATACCTGTTAATTCACCAAATACTCTTGTAAGGAAAAGTTAATACAAGAACACGAATTTACCTTCAACTATTCAGTCAAGTGGAAACTGATTTTGAGTTGAATTAAAATGAATATTGATGTATTTATAACCAGCCAATGACGGAACGTCTATAGATCATATTTAAAATTTAGGATTCAAAATTCATTGCAGTGGTTGCATTTATTTTAAAGCGTCATTTTTGCTTTATTAGCGTGTTTATATGGAAGGTGTGCGGTAAAAACCAAGAGCCCTTGCCAAACTTTAGTTATTTTGATCCCTCGACCATCACCACCACATCATGCCATCATTATTATCAGCGGCAACTTCCACGAGTAAAGTCGGCTGAAAGAAAAACATATCTACAGACATGATTTAAGGAATGAATAGGTAAGTACTCTCAAGTATGACTAATAGTCAAATGTATATTGAATCCAGCCCGTTCAATTGTCTTATGTAATGAACACACAAGTGAGCACAGGAGTTTCGATTGTATGTACAGACAATAATAACAAACCATATCTGTGTGGCTTTCACTTTCTCTCCGTTTTCACTCACAAAGGTTACTCTAACGTGGACGGGTATAGGCATATGTGTATACATTGGGGTTGGGAGAGGAGCGAATCAAACGAATATGGTATGAGTGGTGCGGTGTTGTAGCCGGAGATACGTGTATCGTATCTTATTCACAAAATGGAGCAAAGAAGGGAACCCAAGTGGTTTAGTCTGGCTGGATCATACATACGAAAAGTACATAGGCCCCAACTTGTTTCCCTGGTCTTGTTTCCTCCGCTCTTCGGTGAAGTATATCTGGACAAAGTAAGGGAACAAGCAAGCTCTCTGTCTCCCTCAGCATCAACCAGCATAAAAAAGAAAGTGTAAGTTTTCTCTCGCTCTGAACGAATAAGCGCTGGAAAGGAGAGCAAACGAGAAAAGATAAAAAATCGATCCTCCGGTTTTTGGCTTGCTTCAACTTGCGCTCTCCTTTCGCTAAGTACAACAACATATGATGAGGCAGAGGGCGACCAGTAAGGCATAAAACATATTTTTGTATACAAAGTCATATAGTTGAATATTTACGAGATCCTAATTTAACATAGTAGTTGGGCATAGAATATTGAAGTGAGAGGAGTAAAGGACCAATTGGAAATGTTTTTGTCGTTTTTAATCTCCCGTCTATATGGTCCGCTTCGCTTATGCTGATTTTTTGTGGATGGAAAAAATGACACAAGCAGCAACAAAACCTCATCGTTTTTGTCTGCATCTGCTATTTCTACAATTTTTTTTGGCAAAAAATTCTCCTTATTATATCCTGCTTAAGGGGAAATAAAGATTATTTTGGTGTGGGTTTGTATATCACAAAGCGCGTTTTAGCTGGGAATATTATGGGATTTCAATATGCTGGAATTATGTCATCCCTTTTGTTTCCCCCACATTCAAACATTGCTTGAATGACTCAATTACAAATGGAATATGAACTGAACATTTTCCAAATTTTTGCATGGATGCGTCCATATAACGTCATAACACTCATAACTTTTATTTTGATATTATTACATACTTTTTTCTGTTTAAACGTACAGCAGGGTATCTTGTATAGAAATTTGTATACGATATGAAGAGGAAAAATCATGAGTAAAAAAAAGATGGTCCCTCATCATCACTTCTTGTTAAGTTTCTCCCTCTGTTTTTTATCCTTTTCCCGTCTTCGGCGAAAAAAGTATGGGTAATAAACGCTCCCATATCGGGTGACTACTGATAGTCATGCACGGTGTCAGTATACATACCACGGCACGGGTGTAATGCAATAGCGTAGAAATCCTGTCGCAATAAGATTATCATTTTCCTCCTTTTGAAGCATTGTCTCAGCCTAAGGCATCCGCAAAGTGTGATCCCAAAGTTATGCAAGTGTGAGTTCGTATGTAGTAGGGAGTAGGGTACATGTGAGGAAATAGAACCAAATGTATTTTATACGTTATATTTTTCTTTTAACTACCACCAGAAATCTCCTTCAGTCCCCTTTCACTTTCTGGTATTACGTGCATACTGTATACACATGGATACGGTTTACAGCACGTGCTGCGTGCTTTTCCTTGAAATATTGTTAAAAGAGCTATTCATTCTAAAGGAAAGGAGACAAGGAGACAGAGAGGTAAAATACACACAAGATATTAGGTTTCTATACATAAAGCGTGTAGGCAGTCTTTGTAAATCTATAGCCACTTCGCTGGTACGACAAGAAATGTAAACTTTCTTGGAAAATGTAATAAAGTCTGCATGGTCAGTTGGGTTTTGTATAAAGAAACAGTGCCTCAGGACTTTCCGCGGAACTTCTTGCGTACACGTGCATCTTATGTGGGTGATGTCTTTGAGGGAGTAAAGATAAGTAGTTGTAAAAATTTCATTTTAACGCATTCTTATACATCGAAACGCCTCTAGGATCCCTTACATACTTGACATACTCTTGATGGTCTACCTCTTAAGCGAGGGCTATATCAGTATTAACACTGTACGTGTATTCCTATATCTATGATCTAGCGTGAACTGTGAACTTCAAGAAATAAGGCTGGCGACGACAGAACAAAAGCGATGATCGTAGTAATGTTGATTTACCTTTTGATTCACTTTTGTTTTTCTTTTCCAAAACTGGAATCCAATAGTAGTACATTGAATCATTCATGGACAAATGTGTCGTGAGCGTAGCCGGGTTCTGTTCCTTTGACCTTTTGTAACTGATCCAGTCGCAAAGGCATCCTACGCAACACAGTGATATGTGAGAACAGGAAGAATATAAAAATGTTGAGATTGTGAGAATATGTCACCTACCTATATTATTACGTGCCTTTCAAAGCAAACTAACTTCCTCTGATAATCGTTTTCGTATAGGATTTTGGTAGGTTGCAACCTTCAGTCTCATTGCCAGGTTTCGGCCTCATGGTGGTGTAGATGCAAAGTGTTTGTATTAATTGTGTGGGTTATTGAAATTACAACGTTGGTGATTTCAAACATATATCGTCTGTGCCAAGAACCAGTAATAGTGAGTCAATTTTTGTGTGGACCAGAACCTTGGTTAACTTTACCATACCTAACGAGTACCTACTAGTATGAAAGTTGACGTTTTTCTCTCTCATAGCATAGACCTGAGTAACCACGCTAAGCTTAAAGCTTTGCTTGAAAAGAATACTATGGCGTAGAGAGAAAGATTTTGATACAGAATATATCATCCAAGTCACAATTGGGGAAGTAGAACTATTCCATCCAAATAAAACATTTTTTGTTGTTGTTTTTCATTGCCAAAAACACAGGATCTGACATGACCATGAAATGTCCTATACACGGATCTCCCAATTGGATTCCAAACAAATTGCTCAATAATAAAACGTTTCTGAAACAAAAGAAATTTCACTACTCCACCCGCTTACTATTTTCTTTTACAACAAGTTTTTGGTCAATTTCAACAGTAGGAGATATTCCAAATGTATGTGGAATGTGTGTATATTTCAATATAGTTGTGTTGTTGAAAAACACAATACCGTTTAATTCTGGAAATATATGAAGGCGAGGAAAATGATACATGTGTATAATACACATGTAGACACCAGAATTGTATTAAGAATAATAAAAAGAGAATAACTCGTTTTACTCTCCTTCTCTCATTCCTCTTTTTGCGTGCGATGGAGCCATAAATAGTTCAATGTGATGTTGTACGTACATTTTTTATATGGGAAAACACATGAAAACACTATCACGCAATCCTGTACATCTAGATTGAGAGAGAAGGAGATTCCATCCAGATCATTCCAACTTTAACCAGCCTTGCAATGTATCCATATGGATGACAGATAAAAAGGTTAATAGAGGGAATGCATGCGCTATACGACGCTGTCCATGTCGATCATCATGTAAGCCAAGAAAAGGAAATGGGAAAGCAACTGCCTACTAACTTTCTCCCATGGAAAACCTGATGAAATCGGTGCTACAAGATGGGTCGAACTGAAACAACGCAGCGTAAATAAGGTACAAGCCAAAATATGTTGGCTACAAAACTCGACAAAAACAAGGAACAACAAGAAAAAGGAAAGCGAATATTGTGTTCTCTTGTTGTGCACATTTTTTTTTGTATAACACATTATCAAGTGGAGTAGGTTGAATCCTGAAAGGAATGGGCAAAAAAAAAACACACAAAAGAACAAAACGCGTTGAGAACAGGTAAAAAACGGAAAAAAATAAGCAGAAGAAGAATTTCCTCGAACGGACTACGGACGGGGTTGTGCACTCTCGATGAAAGATGTTGAACTGAATAAAATGTGCAAAATATATATATATATATTGCGAACTACACAACACCGGAAACTGAATATATATTTATGTATATATGGAGGGAGCTCTCTTTCTTGCTCCGTCCGTGAAAGCATAGTGAATGGGAAATGTAATATATGAGAAAGCCAGCGGGCAGACAGCTTGTTTCATTGTCATCTTATTTCTAGTTTCAATGGATTTCCCGTGAATAGATGGTTCCTGTCAATAACGAATGTTTCAACTGGTCTATTCAACTAGTCCCTTTTATTTCCTCCCACAGAGTTCCTCCTCCTCCACATTCCTCCTGGTATATGCATACGGAAATAAGCAAGTTGGACGTAATTGAAAATTGCATTGTCCAGCCAGAGACGGAAGCATGTTGCGCACATAGAAAACGAACGCAGCAACGCATGGGTCAAGATCAGTTTTTCCTTTTACTTTTATGACATGACATTATTGGAAGGACTTTTGTCATTTAAGTAATGTTGCTTACCTTGCCAGCTTCCATTTTGCTATTCCAATTGGACACAACGGAGGCAGGAATGCATAAAAGGTGTCTCATTTAGCAGGATTTAGGATTACATAAGAAAATATTCTTTTTTTTGTATCGCCATGTGTGTCCAACCAAAGAGTATCCCGGAAAAGGATGTAAGTTTTACTTTTGTCACATTTCTCCATTATTGGGATGCCACAGAATAGAAGGAAAAAAGTTTCTTTTATTTCCACTGAAAAGACGACGAAGGTGGTGGAACATGGGACATTGCCTGCATGGGTATACCTATAATAATAATACATAAGTGTATTCAGTCAGCCAACAATGTTTTCCTCCACTTTGACTTTGATCGACTGGAACGGAAGTCATTAAGTTGCGGATATCCATAAAAAGTAGGGACGGAAAGAGGAGAGAAGGAAGGGAAGAATGAGAAAAAAAATAGTGAAAACTCTCCAATTGCCAGTCGAGTCAGGTTGAAATGTTGGATCCCGTCGTCGTTCCTCCACCCCTCTCTTCTGTTGTCTCAAAGTAAGTTTGCGCGGTGTAAAATCATTCATTCGGTTCACTCTTCTTCCCTTTTCTCCTTTATTTTTTCTCTCAACTTTTTCTAATGGAGTAGATGTGCATGTCGTCTCCGTTTCGAATTTTGTTGGCTGTCTACATCCCCCTCCTGTACATGTATTTACCAGTCACCAGTAATTGTAAAGACTCGGAGAGTAAATTGGTACTGCTCGTGCTCGGCTTCCGCCCGGCTTATGAAACCACTTATTTTTTCATCTGTGTATCTGTCACACTCACGCTTGATGAATTGCTCTTTTCCTACCGTCGCATCATCTTCCTTCATTTGAATGATGTTGGCCCGGAGAAAATGAATTTAAATCTGAGATCGAGTCGAGGTAGAGAATGAACATGTGCTTGTAAGTAAGTATGTTGTTGTGATCGAAAAGATTGAGATGAATTTTCCCTTGCCCATTGGTTAGAATAAAAACTGGTGCACATAGGTAGGTATATCCTTTTGGATTTTATATTACGGACATATTTAGGTATACCTATGTCTGAACTGCGGTTCCATTAAGGTTGATTTGAATTCAAAATGTTTTTCTAACATACATCGTGCATTTCACTTTTGAGTAGTATTTGTGTTCTGAGTTAATTTTGATTCATCAATGCGTTCCACCAGGCATGCCTTCAGAAGAGGCTTTTGGGATAGAAAATAGAAGCAGGACGGATGTGGCATGGTACTAGTATTATGTAATAAGACGGTATAGAAAGGGGAACCTGAAGCTATACACATACTACATATACTGGTTTTTCTTGTGGAAACCCATCTGAAACGCGGTCGTATCTGCATCTCCTCGTGATACAAAGACTTGAAATGGTTGTATTCAGCATGAGCAGAGTAGCAACCACGTGCGCCATGTTTTGCCTTCGCATTCGGCTTAAGGAAACCACTCTAGTTCATTTTCTCCTTAGAATGAGCCACCGTGGTAATACTTCATCTGTCAACCCAATTGGGTTTATTTACATAAAAAATAGAAAGGAGAGATTTTGCATTAAGGTACATTTGGAAAATGAAGGCACAGGCGGTTTCACTCTGTATATATTTGTTTCGCGACTCCTTTTCCGTAGCTTACATTTTATCCCGTCTTGGGCGTGTGCAATTTTAGATGGATACGTAGATATTCATGTGAACGTCGAAAAAAATTTGATTGAGAGGATTAAGGACTATAAGCGCAAACTTTTTCCCGGAACATTAATAAAAAACGGTTTGCTGGGGCTTCCGGTGGTATTGTATTACCTGAAATGGCGTCTTCTATCTCTTCGTATTATCCCTCGTTCTCGTAATCCTTATCTCCAAATCTGGGTTATGCGTGAAAACTAGCTAGTTTTTTATTTAAAGACAAAAGGTGGTCTTTCACAGTGGATGTGATGTACGTATGTACAATGTACGTCCGCTGAAGTTTGTTTTTTGCAGAAGTGGTGGTGGTGGTGGCTGTGGTACCAGTTGTATTGATAATTCTGATACATACTATATGGCACCCTTGTAGATAAGCATGAACAGGCAGGAAGGAGTAAAAGAAAAGACGAAGATAAGGATAATTTCAAGTCATGTCACGAGAGTCAGTAGGATTTTATCCCATCCATAACCCACCATCTTGATGGCTTGTAATGTGACTCCACAAAAGTCCTAGTGTGTGCTTCTCTGTATAAAAATATGTTTTGGTATAAGTTCGCAATGTGGTGTGAGCACTTTTCGACTTTTCAGCTCTTCCCGGCTCCTTTAGTTATTCCCTTTAAAATAGAAAAAAACCAAGGGGAAAGCAAAAGAGAGAGAGAGAGAGAGACGGAGAGCAACCAAAGAAAATATTGTGCATGTAGAGGAGCACTATCGGGGTATCATCATTGTCGTAATAAAAACGACCAAGAACAGAATATTATACGTATATATTTATCTTTAACACTCGCACCACCACCACCACTTTTTATATAGTGTAGCCATGTTTTTATGTGTATATACATGTTTTTTGATGGTGGCAATGACATAGTAAAAAGGAATACCCCATATAGCAAGAAAGTATAGCTGGAG
>JAANSN010006475.1:0-10461 GCA_036850665.1 Dicranocentrus wangi | reverse complement strand
TATTCTTTGACCACTAATAAAATAATGTACCAATGATAATTATTGTCACTGTCATAAAGGGTGACTTTTGATCCCTTTGCATATCATATCATATCTCCTCGCGGATGATGTTGAAGGATGCACAATGTGAGTGTGGACGGCTAACATCGTAAACAATTATATAATGGCAACAATGGACAAAAGCCCAAAATATATATGATGTGGTCTCTCTGCCAAAGGACATCGTCGCAGCACGGCATTTTATGTCATATTAGAGTTACACACACAGGCCACGACAAGAATACGAAATGCAAGACGACAAGTTGTTGTGTTATGCAAGGACAAGCTCTTATCTTCCTTGAGAGGAGAACTGCACACTACTATACACACATTCCAACAATTGATCTCCATCTGTAGATCCTCGACTTTTTTTTAAACGTGTCAACATCTCTCCAGACTTGCTCTATTAGATTTACCTCGGCTATTGTTATTATTGTTGCTATGCTGGGTGCACCCAAAATAAATTCAGTAGCAGCCTCTTCGTTGTTGTTGGAGTGGTGGATGGAGATATGGAGGAGCAACAATGGGATCATGTGAACATCACGCTTCCACCACGAAATCCAGTGTGATCAAAAAAACCAGCAGAAGAAGTAGCAAAAGTACCACAAAATCAGCAGGTTTCATACTTTGAAAGCTTTTTCCATCATCCATCGTGGCATTCGTGGCAGACAAAATGGAATGGAGAGTAAGAGACTATGGGTACATAGGTAGCACTACACGTGACCTCGCCTCGATGTTGCTAGCGATGGGGAGTTCAATGAGGACCTTCAACAGGATCATGGATCTTTCCTTGAGATGACCTCCAAGTCACCATGTGCATTTTCGTGGGGAAGCAGACTCGCTGAGCCACTGACTGACTATGGTTGCTTTCACAAAAGCAGCATCATCATCATCATTTACTACATTACTTCACTCCTCCTATGCAAGAGGAACGAGAGAGAGATGTGCATATGTGTCCATTAGTCAAAATGGATAAAAAGTCTCTCTTTTTCTCTGAAAAGTCGCTTTGCCTCTGCCTCTAATAGCTTCAAACTTGTAGTCACGGATTATCCTTGAACCCATGCTGCACACGCTCAAAATCCCTAAATTGCTCATAGTGTGCACCAAAACCAAAAGCTTTTTACAAAAAGCAGTGGACGTCACAAGTATGTGTATACCTTGTATCAAAAGGATATCATCACGGATCTCCATTCTCGAGATTGAAATGACTTGGCAGAAAGAGAAGAAGGGATTTTTGTGCAAAAAAATGGTACATGGTTTATAGACACACATAGCAATAGCATACCTAATACCTACCTTGTGATTTTGTAGGATCTCTAATCTGCGAAATGGCTTTACTTACATACCTGACTCAAACAAAATTCCATTTAAAAATGACAACGCGCGGCTTTCACAACTTGGATATTGAAGAGCATATATTATGTTATATTTTTTGTGATGGTGCAAAAATTGGGAAAGATTGGGATTAGCCTAAAATAATATATTATAAAACACTGTCAGTAATGTGATGGTGGTGGACAGTGCACTCACATGGGGGAAAATCTATATTATGCTTTATGGAGTAGTAGTAGCAGTCGTAGTCGAGTCGTCGTCGTAAGTTCGTAAAAATGTGTGCAAGTGTGTACATTTTGATACAATGTGAGATTACTCCATTTTTGCTCCTACTGACATCATACCCCTCCTTCGCATGTAATACGTGGATAGGAATGCAATAAAAAATGTTTTGCAATTGAGAGACTATGTGAGACTGAGAGAGTGAGTGAATAAGACAAGAATAGTGTGTCCACTGGACCGGAACCAGTAAAAAGAGAAAAAAATGTGTTGTCAACTCGCAAAAAGTCAACAGAAAACCTAATATGATACAAGAAAACACGCACTTTTAGTCGATTACATATGGTGATGCTGGTGGTGGTACTAAAAAAGAGACTTTTGTTAATACATTATTATTAGGTAGGAATGAGCATGAAAACGAGTGGTCCTAGTGTACTAAAAAGAGACTTTTGTTAATACATTATTATTAGGTAGGAATGAGCATGAAAACGAGTGGTCCTAGTGTACCTAGGGTCAAACTAAAAGTGTGGATTTAGGTTGGACTGCTTCTGCTATGGAGGTGATGGTGGTGGTAGTGTTGGAAAAAAGTTGAGAGACGGAATTGGAACATATGATTCAATTTTTTGTATATCTTCAAAATATCCTTCAAGTTTAGAATTTATTGCCGGGGGTTATAGGAAGAAACGCAAAATTTGAGGTGTAGGTATATACATTCGAAAAGTATATGCAAAGTTGGAGTAGCACAAGCGAATGATTGAGAGAACATTCATGAATGCCATGATAAATGTGTCTTTTTCCATATCATTTCATTTTGGAGTAGGTATTCAGCAAGCAGTAGTCGTCAATTCAATCTTTTGAGATGGCTGGTGGGCATTATGCATCATGTCACGTCACATCAACCACACCACGGCATTCCCATCTCTTACATCTCAAGATCCAATTGCCTGGTTTACCTTCTTATTCTATCAAGATTGGATTTTACCTCCGAAGGAGACTATCCATCTTTTGGAAGCTGAGCGAGGGATATAGTAGATATAGGAGCACAAGAAGAAAAAATACAAGAAGAGAAGAAGAAGAAAAAAAATGAGAAAAGGAGCCCCACCCTGGTGTGTCCTGTTCCGCTCATTCCTTCCACACAAGAACTGCATGTGATGATGTGGGTAGCACAACTGTTATATTAGGTTACATCATCTCATCTCGCTCTGCATGCCTGCTCGAAGTCATCAGCTCCACGACCATCAAGATCAGCAACAAGTTAGATATTTGCACTAGTTTTTTTATGTGGTGTTGCTGGACAGAGAGAGATATGTAAAGGAGCAGCAGGTTTGCCTTGCCAAAAATTTTGGTTTTTTATGGACGTGCTGCTCCTCACACCACAAAACTTGCCACTTGTTTGTAACGGCCATAGATAGGCTGGCTCCTGTCACAAAAAGCCACAGCTTTAGCTCAAGTTGTTCAAGTTTTATACCTATTCGCTTTAGCTGCCCGACCGAACATAAAAAAATCTACATCTATTCTTGGCAACAATAGTTGACAACAATGTAATACTACTAACCAGGTCGAAACGCCACCTCTACTGGCGGCAACCCAAGGGACGTAGAAAATAAAAAGTGAGAGGAGGACAGAATCCGAATTTTTGTCCATATCTGGCAAAGCCACACACATTCTGGGTTATATTATTATAGCTGCTGCTGCCCAGTTTAACAAGGTAGACAAAATGGGTTGTGTCCTTACTGACCTTGATGATCCAACAATAAAAAGTAATTAGTATGCAAATGGGTACACAAAACCGTCACGATGATGCAATGGAATGTGCATGCAGGCCGATGGGATAATGCGGAGAGAGAGATAAAGGCCTGTCCTGTGGATCACCATGTGTTTTGTTGTGGTTTTGCCTCACTTCATTTCAGATGAGAGCGAGATTGACCACAAGTCCACAACAACGGAGATCCTACGGATTTTTATACTTTATTACGAGCCAAGTAGTCACTTTTTAGTGACTTATTACCGTGAACAGTGCATTTTTATGAGGGGAATGATGAGATTGAAAAAAATTGGGATAATGCGGAGAGAGAGATAAAGGCCTGTCCTGTGGATCACCATGTGTTTTGTTGTGGTTTTGCCTCACTTCATTTCAGATGAGAGCGAGATTGACCACAACAACGGAGATCCTACGGATTTTTGTACTTTATTACGGGCCAAGTAGTCACTTTTTAGTGACTTATTACCGTGAAGAGTGCATTTTTATGAGGGGAATGATGAGATTGAAAAAAAAAACTCAAACTGGAAAATGGGAATTTCAACTTTTTTCTTCTTCTTCTTCTTCTTCAGCTTCTCCCTTTATAGGCATCATGCATCATGCAGATCAAAGATGGGATCAAAGAGGTTTGGATGATGCAGCATACTCCCAAAATTCAGTCAGACTTTTGACACAAACAACAGAGTACAAAGGAGAGAGGAGAGATGCACTTGACTAGACTACCTGAAAGGGTGAGAAAAAGGTAAATATTTTGGGTGCGATTTCCCTACGAATTAGGAAAATAAACAACCATATTTGCTTTTTGCTCCGACTTGATCACCTTCCCAAAAAAAACTGGATGACTGGACAAGCTCTCTGTGGCATCGCATACAAATAGGCTCGGCAAAATGGTCACGACCAGAGAGAGCGCATAATATAGCGTTGTGATTCTGAGAAATATAAGTGGATGTGGATATCTCGGCTGTAGAGTTTATGATTACGAATTACGATATGTGATACAGTATAGGGAAATGGGGTTTGCGGTGTACACACCACCGCAATTCAGTTACATTTTGTTACATAACGTATTACGCTGTCAATAGGACAGAGTGGAGAGAAGAACAAAAGTTCGAGTTGGTTGGAGAATATAAAAAAAATAGTTGAACTTGACAGGAAAAAAGTACGGCGTATTTAGAAAACTCGTTGTTGCCAACTGATATGATATAGAAGAAGGATTGGATTGCTGCTACAACATGTCCGCTCACGAAACATTCTCTCTCTGCAACTCCAGAAGAACTTATATATTTTTTATTGTCTTCTTGAGCAGGCAAACGTCTTTCAGCCACTCGCGTACCTCTCTCCTCCAGAGCGAACAAGATGAATGCTCAGGAGATTTGATTCAGAGATTCTGATGCGCCGTGTAAAATAGCGAAAAACCGACAAAAAATTCTAATCCTTATTGTTTTAGATGGGATGTAAGCGAGCGAGGGAGCGAGCGAGTGAGTGAGGTGAAAATGTGTTGGAGTTGGATTCTTGGATTGAGCGGCTGAGGATGCTATCTCTATTGCGTATCTTTTTTTTGTTGAAATAAAAAAACTCTCTCTGTCCCGCAGCAATAATAAATAGGAGGAAAAATCCCACATGCAAAAAAGTCTTTTGAAGGAGAGAATAGGACATGCTTCATTGATTGTAAAACTGAAAAGAAGAATCGAAAACTGGGAGAGGATACATATATTTTTTGCATGGACTAAAATAAATGTATAGGAGAGATGATGATGAGAGCAACTACGACGCACTTTTTCCAGAACAGGATTTACATTTGCGAAACCAAATCAAGAAGTGACGAGTTGAGATGTTTAGGGGCGTTCAGCTCAAATGCCGGATAGTTAACGTCTTTACTAACTTTCGAAATGGGATTTTAAAAACGATGTTCCTTGCTCAGGATTTACAATATTAATATTTCAAAATCTATAGTTGTGGTTGCACCCTTCGTCGATATTTATGAACGCTGCCTGGACCAAACACAGTTTTTTTGTAAACACGAAGCTCTAATGACATAATTCTACTCCTACTCCCATTCATTTCGCGAAATAGGATGTGTGTGTGATATAAATACCTATAACCAAATCAAATTTGGCCAGCAATCACAATGTAAAAAATAGATGTGGAACAAGACATCATAATATTATATCTGGTATCATCGTATCATCATATCAGTTCTTGCTAATTCACTGTATATTTATCTTTCTCGCAGATTTTTTCCCCGTCACTGGAGCACTTTCAGGCTACTGCGTGGTAGCAAGCAGCTCATTTTAGTACCACAACACCAGTTGTATCCGCAGCAGCATCAAGTAGAAATATACGCAGTGCCAAATGGTGCGGCAAGATCATTTCAATGTCACGAAACACATAAACGGCAAAATCCGCTCTGTTTTCTCTATCTAGAGCAGGGAAAGAATGAATTCCGGCTGGTGGGCAACAAGTGCAAGTACACTTGTAATCCCGAAAATGTAGCAAAGTTTAAGTTATGTATTCGGCGGACTAGGAGGCAGGCAGGGGCAGGGGAACGGGCACGAAGCATTTCTAGGTCGTTTGTCTAGTCTGCTACATTACATTATACACTATTCCTGCAATTTCCTATGCAGCCAAGAAGCGGAGAAAATGGGATGGAAAAGGCGGAAGAAAAAAATAGCTTGGGAATGTGGTAGTATCGTTTTCATAATGCCTGTAGCTCCTAGTAGATGTTTCGTGGATGTAAACAGGATCACATTCCGGTATCATCAACATGATCACCATTTTCTCACACCATTCCAATTTTCTTTAAGATGGAATTCCCTGTTGCCTGCCTGCGCCTGCTTTGTATGTATGATGTGCATCAAGTCTAACACAGGTTTCCTCTTTCGAACAAAAGAATTTTAGATGAAAGTCTGTGATAGATATATGGCTATTACCATGTGATGTGATGTGATGTGGCTGGTTGCAAAGTTGCGGAGATGAACAGAGAGAAATTACATTAGATACGTAATCTGCTGTGTGTGGTGCGCCGAGAGATTTTGCCACTTGCAAAGTGTGAATATGCAGTAGTAGTAGTGGAAAGGAAAGTGGATGGTTGCGTTGCGTTGTTGCGAGTAGTGAGCCGGTTCCATATCCACCCATAATCCAACGGAGATGAGCCACCTCGACCTCGGCCGCGTTGAGGAGAAAGAGCAGATGGGAAGTAATACTGTCAAAGAGCCGGCGGGTAATAAATCAGTCTATGATGTTGTTTTCTTCCTCCTCGCCCACCTACGTGTCCTCTACTACTAGAATACACCACCACCACCACCACAGAATTTCGAGGATTGCCTAATTTTGTATGTACGACAAGCCTCGCCGTGCCGTGACCAGTTTTCTTGGAGTGAGTGTCAATCTCGGGTCAATTTGCGTCACCTCCTCCAACACCACCACTCCAGTGGCATTCCTGAAAATCTGTATAAATGGATGCACTCTAAAAGAGAATAGATTTAAAGTTCTCACGTGAGGATTCAAAATCAATTCTAGATGCTAGATAACCACACGTGTGTAGTGTTGCTTGAAAAGAGTGAGTCGTCATCATCCATCCATTCATGAAAAACAGTCGTTGACTACTGACGTAAAAGTCCATGTGGGGAGAGAGAAAACGGAAACTAAAATCAAACTTTTTTTTGGCTTCACTCGCAGTTGAAATGAGTCATGACTGTTGCTCACGTAAAATTGCTTTTGTTAATATTGAAAGTCTGTAAAAGGAGAGATCTAATGGTCGTGGACGTCGTGGATGTACCGATGCGATGCGGTGTATGTAGTAATAGAGCTTGATGCTCGGAGCTTGTTTAACTGTCAACAAGAGCGGATTTTCGTTGTGCCAATAAACAAAATTGTTTTAAAGCCGAGCGAGGAATCTGCCAGACCTGGTTTTTGGCAAATGGAAAATAAATTTTTGGAAACGAGGGTTTCGACATCATTAGGAACCATTCGGAACGAAGGACTACAAAAAATCTAATTACAGTTCAAAATCGTTATATATTTTACAGTTTGTTGATGTGCATCCTTCTAAAAATGTGGGGCGTTATATGGGAACTCCGCCGCCGCCGCCTGTACAACACAGTATTATTACGCTCTCTGCCCTTTCATCATGTTGCTCTACAGCGTAAACAGTGACCTCGACATTTTGGACAATCTGTTCCCTCATTATTTCCCTTTCGGCTTGGTAATTAAAACTGGTACGTAAGTAAAGGAGGCTTACGGTGGGTCGCTGATTTGCACACACTCCCAATCTGTGTCTCATTTCTTCAAGAATAGCTTCTCTATACTCCTCTGTTTGCTGTAGTATATCTTCTCCACTACTGAATCTCTGTGTAAACTGCTAAAGCTTTATAGGTTCATTGCCACCTACTTCATCCAATCTCTATTTGTCTTCGTTTCCCCAGGAAAGTGACAACTCGCAATTTCAGAATTTCTCCTCCGCTCCGTTTAGTTAAAGCTTCTCACCCATATGGCTCACTTACAGCAGGCATAAAAGCGAACGGGGAAAAGGTGTGAAGAAATCAAAGACGACACGAGTTTCCCCTCTGTCTGTCTTCTTCTTTTCCAATCAAAGGACATATGGAAAGTTTTTGCATGCCCCATTAATGAGTTTATTGACAGAATAAATTTCCCCTTTTTGTCAGTCCTGCACCTTTTGATGCACACACAAGTGCCACTAAACACACCAGCAAGATGATAATTTTAGTCGTAAAAAACTGTGAGCTGCAGGCAGAACCCATCCATATTATAGTTATCAATGTCATCGATTTATTATTTGTTGACCTTGTGGCTTTCACAGCTCTAGTAATAGCTATCCAGCGATGTGGATCCAGATCCAGGCCAATATCACCAGAATATTTAAGTTTTTTTTTGTCATGCATCACTCCCAATTCAATTCAATTTTGTTACGCAAATAAGCCTCAAAATGTGTAGCATTGAGTGAGCGATGAATAGGATGAAGTTTGCAAATTGTAATAAAAATGACGTCTGTGTGCACTCTACATTCTCCATTCTCCTTCTTTTCAACATTTAATAACAACACCGCATAGTCAGCCAGAGGTTGTTGCAGGTTAGAGCTAGCTATAGAGCAATTGATAATCCATTTTGACATTTTTTCATGAAAGTCAGCAAGTAAGTCAATAAACTGTGCAGTAGTCACGTTCACGTTTGCATTTTGGATGGTTGGATATAGTCCTCCAGAATGAATAATCCAAATGTTTTGTGTTTTCATTCTTTCAATCAATTTCAATTGATTGCTTACGTAATTCATATTCAAATTTTTGGAATGCTAGGAAAACATTATGGCTTAGTTTAATAATACTAAAAGATTGACATGATCAATAGTGCTGTATTCTATTGACATTCCGTTTGAGTGAGTTGCATTGCCAATTGGGATTGTTGGGAATATTATGATGGAGCACGAATGAATGGGCACTTGCGAGGTGGAGGTGGAAAATGAATGCGAAAAATGTTAAATGCTGTCACCTTTGCTGACGAAATACGCGTCTTCACATTAATTGGTTATAGTTACTTGACCTAGCCACAAATACATATAAAGATTACAATTTAAAAATTACCCAACAACCCCTAAAAAGAAAAGTGAAGTTCAGCAAGAAAAACTGCCTTTCGCTTATTGTTGGAAACGAGAGCAAAAGTTAGAGGGCCTGTCCGGGAATTGAACCCGGGATCTCGCGCAAACTAGCCAACACGAAGTGTCCCTAAGCGCGCATCATACCACTAGACCAACAGGCCTTTCGCCAAAGCCGCAAAGAAAAGTAGTCTACCTGCTCCGCCACGAGTTGAGTTGATGGGGGAGCCGTCTGACAACATTCGCGGAAACTGCAAGACGCTCACTCTCCATCTCCATTCAACTCTTCTCTCCGCATCGCATCGGCATTTTGAACAAAGAGTTGAGTTGAGTTCCACTGCGACTGAAATGAAGCTGCCTGCCTGCAGATACCTTAGTTCCACCTCGTAAGATGCCCCAGGTGCAAACAAATAGACGACAGGCCGCAGGCAGGTTACCCGTTTTGGTAACGTTACGCTATTTTTACAAGATTTTTGTAGTTTTTTTTAAAATAATAATATTATTATTGGCTTGAAGTGAATTCAGAGGTGCGTCTGCCCAAACAATGGCAATGCGATACATAATATACAGCTACTATACGAATCGTCAATTAACCACATAGTTTCAAGGTAAACAGGACAAGCGAATACACGGGGAAAATACACTGGAGTTAAAACGGGTCCATGTTTATACTCCTTCTTAAAAAATGCTGTATTATGAGCGCATGGTGGTCTCTTGGTGTCTCCCACCCATATTCTTCGCTGTGATAGGGATAAGATACTTGTTTTCTTTTATTAATACCATGTTATGTTCTACAAGTACTTCATTCATTATATATAGCTAGTCACTGTATTAAGCATACTGCAGTCATGCATATCTTGTTACATGGGTTATTTATTATTCGCTGGCAACTCTCCCAGAGATTCCATGAAATCCTCTCTCCTCTCCACATTGTAGCTCGCGACATGGACTTTTGAAGGTGACATTTGTCTCAGAAATCGAGAGCTCTCGTCGTTTAATATTCTTATTGAAGGTTTATTCGGGACAGGACAAACAGTTTACACGGTTTGTTTAAGTTCAAGTTATTCAGTCCAGGATATGGGTCCTTTACGCTGGGGAATTCTGACTGCAGGGAAAATCTCACATGATTTTGTTGTAAGCACTGGAGCTCTGTGTAAGGATGAACATCAGGTTGTCGCTGTTGCAGCTAGGAGCTTGGACCGGGCTCGGGAATTTGCTAAACTCCACAACATTCCTACTGCTTACGGGTCCTATGAAGAGCTCGTTAAAGATCCTAACGTTGGTGAGTTCATGACGATATTGGAGATGCGATATTTTATTCAAGCGTAAACTCAAAGGGAATACTTAGTTTTTGCTCATTTGCAGATGTTGTGTACATTGGTTCCATCCATACGCAGCATTTGCCCCATGTCAAGCTCTGTCTGAACAATGGGAAGCACGCTCTTTGCGAGAAACCTCTGGGCATGAATGTCAAAGAGACACGAGAAATGTTGGAGTTGGCCAA
>JAANSN010006474.1:0-10464 GCA_036850665.1 Dicranocentrus wangi | reverse complement strand
TATCATGGAAGTATTTTAAGATTTCACTACGGAGCGCGTTAGGTATATATGGAAGGAGTGCACCTGACTTGGATTTTTTGTACAAGATGTTATTCTCCACTGTGAAGCCAGGTGGGAGGTCACTTTTTATGGCAAAGACCTCATTGTCTGCTAATTGTGAGGCACGAATTTTATCTATATCTAGTGCCGTGTTTAGACTCATGAGTGTAGATAATTGGTAATGTTTTGTTGGCGGGTTCATCACTTCCTTATAATCCTCTGGTTCAACTTCACCAGCAGGAGCCCGTGACAAGGCGTCTGCCACTACGTTAAATTTTCCTGGGCAGTGAGATATGATGGGTTGAAAGTCTTGGATTTTCAGAGCCCAGCGTACAAACTTGGAGTTAATATCTTTCATGTTATTTAGCCAAATGAGCGCGCGGTTGTCAGTTTCCAGGTAGAACTGCTGTCCGTCCAGATAGTGCTCAAACTTTTTTAATGACCAAATTATGCAAAGACACTCGCGTTCGGCGGCATGGTAATTCCTTTCAGCCGAGTTGAGTGAACGACTGGCAAAGGCAATTGGCATTTCTCGTCCCTCAGGACTTTTTTGGAATAGTACACAGCCCAGGCCCACTTCACTAGCATCTGTGCGTAAGTAAAGCGGTTTCATGAAATCAGGGAATGATAGGGCAGTTGCATTTATAATTTTGTCTCTTAATATGTCGAATGATGTTTGCTGTGGTTCTTCCCATTTGAATGGGGCGTTTTTCTTCAAGAGCTTATTAAGAGGTTCCGTGTAGTCGGAAAGTTTATCAATGAAGTGACGGTACCAGCCACACAAGCCTAAGAACTGTTTAACTTTGCGGGGCGTGTTGGGTACTGGGTAATTTTTTAGAGCAGATGTTTTTTCGTCATCGACCTCAACTCCGCGAGGAGTAACAACGAAACCTAAATATTTTATGGAAGTTTGACCAAAAGCACACTTTTCAATATTTAATGTGACTCCAGCATTCTTGAGCTGCGAGAGAATAAATGCGATATGTTGCATGTGTTCCTCCCAGGTTTTGGAAAAAATTAAGATGTCATCGAGGTATGCCTCCGCAAACCTTCCTCTGGCACTGCCGAGTACACGATTGATGAATCTCTGGAAAACTGATGGGGCAGTTTTCATGCCAAAGGGGACACGAAGGAACTGATATTTTCCTTCGTGGCAGATGAACGCAGTGTATTTGACAGAGTCTGGGTGCATTCTTATTTGCCAATAACCCTTTCGGAGGTCCAATTTGGATATATATGTTGCCTCCCCCAGTCGGCTTAAAAGGGTATCCATACGTGGAATAGGGAAGGGGTCAGAGGCAGTTCGTTGGTTGAGTTTCCGGTAATCAATACAAAATCGGTATTCAAAACCCTCCTTTTTCATATGTACGGGGCTTGCCCATTCGGAGTCACTTGGTTCAATAATGCCAAGTTCCAGCATTTTTTTTATTTGTGTACTGATTATTTCCCTTTTAAGCTGGTTTACGGGATATGGTTTTTCGGCGATAGGATGGCCATGAACTTTAAGCTCACACTGCACCAGATCAGTACAGCCCACCCGCGAGGTGTACACGGTTGGGTATTGGTTCAGAAGTTCGTCTAGCTCGTATTTTTGGGAAGGTGTTAAACCTTGTAGGGCACACAGCATAGACTTGTTGTGAAACGCATAGTCGTGTTGTGGCTTGCGAGCGAACGAATAAGTTCCAGTGGCAAAATTTATAGACATTCCGAATTGTACCATGAAATTGGAACCAATGATAAACGGGAATGCAAGGGTACTCATTACAATGAAGATGTGTTCAAACTTGCGGTTCCCGAAAGAGAATTGCAGTTGAACTGAGCCTAATGAATGGACATTAGTGGAGTCCCCAATTGTTACATTTTGCGTGTTGGAGGTGTTGATATTCGCTTTTATATGTTTAGCCGTGTCATGTGAGATGAAGCAATGCGATGCCCCAGAGTCGAGAAGTGAAAGAAAGGAATGGTTGCAAGTTGTGATTCTAATTTGTGGAGTCACTTTAGTTATTAGTGAAGGGACGAGGAGAGACTCCTGTGCAAGTCGCCCTTCTACTCGTTTTCCGAGTCAGAATGGGTTGGGAGGTTGGTGTTGGGTTGGATAGTGAATGGGGTAAATGGTGGGATAGTTTCGTGTTGGTCGGTTGTGGTGTAGTTGGAGTCAGTCTGTTCGTCGCTTGTCGTGATATTTGTCAACATGGCCTTTTTAGCACAGAAACGTTCGGTGTGGCCTGGGGATTTACAAAAGTCACAAAATCTACGGGAAGTGGGGTTTGGTTTCTTGTCATTTTTAATTTGTGAAATGGTTTCGGGGACATTACTCGTAGGCTGTGTGGTTGACTGGTGTAGTTGGCTAGACGGGTTACTAGAATTTTGATATGGAGGCTGCAAACCATTATAGGATGGGGTGGTGGACTTAGGAGTATATTGAGTGGGTTTTGTATTAGGTTGTTTAGTCGGGGGCATAGGGTCTGATTGGCGTGCACGGAAAAGGTCTCTCTTTTCGAGTTCACGTATTCGGTTGAGATTTTTGATAAGTAATCGCCCTTGTGCAACTAATTCGTCTACCGTGGTACATCGCATTTGACGTAACTGGACAGATATTTGGGGAAGACAAGAGTTTAGGATGCGTTCAATTATAATTGAATCTTCAGTGTGGACATTTAGCCGTTTGAAAGATCTATGGATGTCCCAACAAAAGGTTTCAAATGGTTCCGTGAATTTTTGCCTGCGTTTGAATAGTTTTTCTGTTAAGAGATCAGAAGTGACTTCATGGTTTTCGTACCGGCAGAATTCATAACAGAAGTTATCCCAGTTGCGTATGTCGCCTTTCTTGGCCTTCCACCAGGAAAGGATATCACTGCCAGATGGCAACATTCTACCTATTAAAATGTGCCATTGATTTCGGGGTATATTTTTTAAAGTAAGGTATTCATGGATTTCACCTAAAAAGCCTTCGGCAGACGTGTTGGAGGGGTCATAAGTGGGTAGGTCGAGACCAGAGAGAGGGTCATACATCAAGACTTGAGGTGGAGGAGGGTGATAGGTGTTTTGTCCACGCTGTCGAGCGTGTCGGGCTTCGAGCTCATTGTGTGCAGCAATGAAGGCGTCGTGCGTGCCCTGTGAGTAAGAGGCATGGAGGTGAGGGTTATTTTGTGTACTGGGCAGTTCAGGTTCGTAAGTGTCATGCATGGGGTCATGGGCTAAAGCTGAGCGAGCGTGTGGTGGGGCAGCAGTGTGACGTGGCCTGGAGCGAGAGGGTTGATTTAGGTTGGGCGAGAGAGGAGGTGGGTCATGGGGTGATGCATCGTGTTGGTCCGGGGCTGAGTCGGGGGCCGAGTTGATGGGAATGTTGGGCATATTCTGAGGATCATGTGGTATGGTAACAGCACGTGAATTACGAAGGATCTGTTTAATATCATTAATTTCTTTGGTCAATTGTTTTATTCGGGTACTTTGGGCTTTTCTAATTTCGCCTAGCTCAGTAACTTTAGTGACAAGTTCATCTTGGGTTTTAATTACGTGTTCAAGTGTTTCGCCCAGGGTATTAATAGCTTCTTCGCAGTTGCTGGGTCGTTTTGTTTGGAAAAAGGAAAACATATTGGAAAGGGGTTATATAGTGGATGGAATGAATGTAAAGCCTTTAAAACACGCTGAAAATCAGCTTAAGGTTGGAATTTTTAGTGTTAATTGACAGACAAGTTAACATGTAGTCATTGGTAGTGTGGGCGCCATTTATATAAGGACTTGCGTAATGCTTTCCCCATATAACGTTCGAGCAAGAGAAATGTTAAGGAATGAAACTCAGGTGTGAGAGCGCAATGGTTACAGTGGTTAAGTTGTCTGTGGTTTTATTGAGAGATTTGGACTGCTTGTTAATTAACTTACGGCTTACTACATTCCCACTCACGGGGAACGGACACAGGCGACTCGCTCCGCGTCTTCCTAACTGTTAGTAGCTAAATTGTTACTTAAATCTATAATGCATATATTAATTACCATTTGCCCGGGCCCACTACTGGACTCGTCAGGCTCTCTGTCGACTTCCACTACTGGACTCAGACAGAGTAACAACTAGGACTATGGATAAACCCAGAGTGATTCCTCACAGAATATTACTGCTATTTATAAACTAGACAAAAAGGTGTGTACGTGACAAGTGGGCATTACTTTGAACCCAGCTTGAACTTTCAAGGCTAACATATTTGTAGCTAATTTTCTTATCTTAATTTAATTTACTTTTCTCTACTCGACCCTTATACACCCCCGCATTAAAATTGGTTGTACCTTGTGTACAACGTGTCCTGCGTTTTCGATTCTTCCTGATTCCTCGAAGTGATCCAATTCTTTTGTTGTCGCAAAAGACGGCGAAGTGACCCTCCTGTCCGCAGCGGTAGCAGCGGCCATGAGTGTTGTCGCGAACAATGAGGTTTCGCTCCTGGTCCTCCGCAATAGATACACTTGTGTTGCACGCATCAGCGGGGGGTTTTAGGGCAAGCTTGAAGGCGTCGTCGGAGTCGAGGCTTGGAATAGTGGCCTCATACCACGCAAAGAGTTGATCCAGTGTGAGGGGAGGTGGATACGTTAGTTTTTGAAAGAGTGAGGGGTGGATACCCTGTATGACGTGACGAAATAACCGATCGTCTGGAATATCACTTCCAGTATTTTCACGGATGGAAGATAGTATTCGGAACGCAAACACTTGCATGTGCTCCCCGGGGAGCTGTTGGTAGGCGTTCACAGGAATGTCGCTAGATTCCAGGATATTTTTAACCAGATTGGAAATGTACACCATTTTGGCACAATATGTTGTATTTTTATGTTTGTTTTTTACGAGTTTTCACTAGTCTTAGGTGAATCAGTGCTCATGGCAGGGAGGACGGGAATGGAATGAACTGACATGTATGGAGCACATTTATACTATTTACTATATATAATATATTAGCTTATAAGTTAGGGCTACAGGCAAATACGTTATCTCTATTTAAACTAATCTCATTTGGATCTCGGAATGATACGTCACTCGGACGGTCAAAATAAGGCTTTAGATTCATTACATTTTGTGTGGCCACATGTGTGTTGTCGAGACTGGAGATCTCTACTGTGACAGGGGACAATACACGGGAGATACGGAAAGGACCAGCCCAGTTATCATTCAGTTTTTTACATATCCCTTTCAATTTGTTGGAAAGAATGTGGGTTTTAACAAGGACAAGATCGCCTATTTTGCAGTCAAATTTTTTATGTCGTAGGTTATAGTATCTGGATTGGGTTTGTTGGGATTTTTGAATGTTGTGGATGGCCTTTCTGTATATAGAAGCTAATTTTTTAGTGAGGTCGCTTTGGTATTCAAGTCTTGATGCATCGCCATCATATTCCGATTCTAGATTTCTATCCAACGGAAGCTGGAGTTCACGGCCAAGGTTAAGCATAGCCGGACTGAAGCCCGTTGTATCACTTATTGCGGTACGTAGGGCTAATGCTGTGGTGTGGAGGTATTCATCCCACTTCTTATTATTTGGGTTTGCATACGAGGCCAAGATGGAGCGTATATTACGATTTATTCGCTCACAAATGTTACCAGACGGGTGGTATGGGGATGTGTATTTGTGTTTTATGTTCCAAGTTTTGCACATGGCTTGAAATGCACGACCCCGGAAATATGCGGCGTTATCAGTTAATATGTTTCGCGGAGTGCCCCAGCGGCAGAAGACTTCGCGTTCGAGGGTTTTTATTATGTTAGGTGCCGTTGCATCTCTTAATGCAAATAGTTCGACCCATTTCGAGAAGTGATCAACCACCACTAGAAGTTGGGTTTTTTGTGATGCGGTACGTGGGAGTACTCCAACCAAGTCAATTGCGAGCTGGTCCCACGGACCGTATACTTTGACAGGTTGCATTTCCCCGTGTGGCTTGGACATGGGATTTTTTATTACTTGGCACTTTTGACATGAGCGTACGTATGAGAAAATGTCTGAATGCATTTGGTTCCAATACACGCGTCTAATGATACGGTGTATGGTTTTTCGACAACCGAGGTGGCCTGCGGTAGTGTTATCATGGAAGTATTTTAAGATTTCACTACGGAGCGCGTTAGGTATATATGGAAGGAGTGCACCTGACTTGGATTTTTTGTACAAGATGTTATTCTCCACTGTGAAGCCAGGTGGGAGGTCACTTTTTATGGCAAAGACCTCATTGTCTGCTAATTGTGAGGCACGAATTTTATCTATATCTAGTGCCGTGTTTAGACTCATGAGTGTAGATAATTGGTAATGTTTTGTTGGCGGGTTCATCACTTCCTTATAATCCTCTGGTTCAACTTCACCAGCAGGAGCCCGTGACAAGGCGTCTGCCACTACGTTAAATTTTCCTGGGCAGTGAGATATGATGGGTTGAAAGTCTTGGATTTTCAGAGCCCAGCGTACAAACTTGGAGTTAATATCTTTCATGTTATTTAGCCAAATGAGCGCGCGGTTGTCAGTTTCCAGGTAGAACTGCTGTCCGTCCAGATAGTGCTCAAACTTTTTTAATGACCAAATTATGCAAAGACACTCGCGTTCGGCGGCATGGTAATTCCTTTCAGCCGAGTTGAGTGAACGACTGGCAAAGGCAATTGGCATTTCTCGTCCCTCAGGACTTTTTTGGAATAGTACACAGCCCAGGCCCACTTCACTAGCATCTGTGCGTAAGTAAAGCGGTTTCATGAAATCAGGGAATGATAGGGCAGTTGCATTTATAATTTTGTCTCTTAATATGTCGAATGATGTTTGCTGTGGTTCTTCCCATTTGAATGGGGCGTTTTTCTTCAAGAGCTTATTAAGAGGTTCCGTGTAGTCGGAAAGTTTATCAATGAAGTGACGGTACCAGCCACACAAGCCTAAGAACTGTTTAACTTTGCGGGGCGTGTTGGGTACTGGGTAATTTTTTAGAGCAGATGTTTTTTCGTCATCGACCTCAACTCCGCGAGGAGTAACAACGAAACCTAAATATTTTATGGAAGTTTGACCAAAAGCACACTTTTCAATATTTAATGTGACTCCAGCATTCTTGAGCTGCGAGAGAATAAATGCGATATGTTGCATGTGTTCCTCCCAGGTTTTGGAAAAAATTAAGATGTCATCGAGGTATGCCTCCGCAAACCTTCCTCTGGCACTGCCGAGTACACGATTGATGAATCTCTGGAAAACTGATGGGGCAGTTTTCATGCCAAAGGGGACACGAAGGAACTGATATTTTCCTTCGTGGCAGATGAACGCAGTGTATTTGACAGAGTCTGGGTGCATTCTTATTTGCCAATAACCCTTTCGGAGGTCCAATTTGGATATATATGTTGCCTCCCCCAGTCGGCTTAAAAGGGTATCCATACGTGGAATAGGGAAGGGGTCAGAGGCAGTTCGTTGGTTGAGTTTCCGGTAATCAATACAAAATCGGTATTCAAAACCCTCCTTTTTCATATGTACGGGGCTTGCCCATTCGGAGTCACTTGGTTCAATAATGCCAAGTTCCAGCATTTTTTTTATTTGTGTACTGATTATTTCCCTTTTAAGCTGGTTTACGGGATATGGTTTTTCGGCGATAGGATGGCCATGAACTTTAAGCTCACACTGCACCAGATCAGTACAGCCCACCCGCGAGGTGTACACGGTTGGGTATTGGTTCAGAAGTTCGTCTAGCTCGTATTTTTGGGAAGGTGTTAAACCTTGTAGGGCACACAGCATAGACTTGTTGTGAAACGCATAGTCGTGTTGTGGCTTGCGAGCGAACGAATAAGTTCCAGTGGCAAAATTTATAGACATTCCGAATTGTACCATGAAATTGGAACCAATGATAAACGGGAATGCAAGGGTACTCATTACAATGAAGATGTGTTCAAACTTGCGGTTCCCGAAAGAGAATTGCAGTTGAACTGAGCCTAATGAATGGACATTAGTGGAGTCCCCAATTGTTACATTTTGCGTGTTGGAGGTGTTGATATTCGCTTTTATATGTTTAGCCGTGTCATGTGAGATGAAGCAATGCGATGCCCCAGAGTCGAGAAGTGAAAGAAAGGAATGGTTGCAAGTTGTGATTCTAATTTGTGGAGTCACTTTAGTTATTAGTGAAGGGACGAGGAGAGACTCCTGTGCAAGTCGCCCTTCTACTCGTTTTCCGAGTCAGAATGGGTTGGGAGGTTGGTGTTGGGTTGGATAGTGAATGGGGTAAATGGTGGGATAGTTTCGTGTTGGTCGGTTGTGGTGTAGTTGGAGTCAGTCTGTTCGTCGCTTGTCGTGATATTTGTCAACATGGCCTTTTTAGCACAGAAACGTTCGGTGTGGCCTGGGGATTTACAAAAGTCACAAAATCTACGGGAAGTGGGGTTTGGTTTCTTGTCATTTTTAATTTGTGAAATGGTTTCGGGGACATTACTCGTAGGCTGTGTGGTTGACTGGTGTAGTTGGCTAGACGGGTTACTAGAATTTTGATATGGAGGCTGCAAACCATTATAGGATGGGGTGGTGGACTTAGGAGTATATTGAGTGGGTTTTGTATTAGGTTGTTTAGTCGGGGGCATAGGGTCTGATTGGCGTGCACGGAAAAGGTCTCTCTTTTCGAGTTCACGTATTCGGTTGAGATTTTTGATAAGTAATCGCCCTTGTGCAACTAATTCGTCTACCGTGGTACATCGCATTTGACGTAACTGGACAGATATTTGGGGAAGACAAGAGTTTAGGATGCGTTCAATTATAATTGAATCTTCAGTGTGGACATTTAGCCGTTTGAAAGATCTATGGATGTCCCAACAAAAGGTTTCAAATGGTTCCGTGAATTTTTGCCTGCGTTTGAATAGTTTTTCTGTTAAGAGATCAGAAGTGACTTCATGGTTTTCGTACCGGCAGAATTCATAACAGAAGTTATCCCAGTTGCGTATGTCGCCTTTCTTGGCCTTCCACCAGGAAAGGATATCACTGCCAGATGGCAACATTCTACCTATTAAAATGTGCCATTGATTTCGGGGTATATTTTTTAAAGTAAGGTATTCATGGATTTCACCTAAAAAGCCTTCGGCAGACGTGTTGGAGGGGTCATAAGTGGGTAGGTCGAGACCAGAGAGAGGGTCATACATCAAGACTTGAGGTGGAGGAGGGTGATAGGTGTTTTGTCCACGCTGTCGAGCGTGTCGGGCTTCGAGCTCATTGTGTGCAGCAATGAAGGCGTCGTGCGTGCCCTGTGAGTAAGAGGCATGGAGGTGAGGGTTATTTTGTGTACTGGGCAGTTCAGGTTCGTAAGTGTCATGCATGGGGTCATGGGCTAAAGCTGAGCGAGCGTGTGGTGGGGCAGCAGTGTGACGTGGCCTGGAGCGAGAGGGTTGATTTAGGTTGGGCGAGAGAGGAGGTGGGTCATGGGGTGATGCATCGTGTTGGTCCGGGGCTGAGTCGGGGGCCGAGTTGATGGGAATGTTGGGCATATTCTGAGGATCATGTGGTATGGTAACAGCACGTGAATTACGAAGGATCTGTTTAATATCATTAATTTCTTTGGTCAATTGTTTTATTCGGGTACTTTGGGCTTTTCTAATTTCGCCTAGCTCAGTAACTTTAGTGACAAGTTCATCTTGGGTTTTAATTACGTGTTCAAGTGTTTCGCCCAGGGTATTAATAGCTTCTTCGCAGTTGCTGGGTCGTTTTGTTTGGAAAAAGGAAAACATATTGGAAAGGGGTTATATAGTGGATGGAATGAATGTAAAGCCTTTAAAACACGCTGAAAATCAGCTTAAGGTTGGAATTTTTAGTGTTAATTGACAGACAAGTTAACATGTAGTCATTGGTAGTGTGGGCGCCATTTATATAAGGACTTGCGTAATGCTTTCCCCATATAACGTTCGAGCAAGAGAAATGTTAAGGAATGAAACTCAGGTGTGAGAGCGCAATGGTTACAGTGGTTAAGTTGTCTGTGGTTTTATTGAGAGATTTGGACTGCTTGTTAATTAACTTACGGCTTACTACATTCCCACTCACGGGGAACGGACACAGGCGACTCGCTCCGCGTCTTCCTAACTGTTAGTAGCTAAATTGTTACTTAAATCTATAATGCATATATTAATTACCATTTGCCCGGGCCCACTACTGGACTCGTCAGGCTCTCTGTCGACTTCCACTACTGGACTCAGACAGAGTAACAACTAGGACTATGGATAAACCCAGAGTGATTCCTCACAGAATATTACTGCTATTTATAAACTAGACAAAAAGGTGTGTACGTGACAAGTGGGCATTACTTTGAACCCAGCTTGAACTTTCAAGGCTAACATATTTGTAGCTAATTTTCTTATCTTAATTTAATTTACTTTTCTCTACTCGACCCTTATACACCCCCGCATTAAAATTGGTTGTACCTTGTGTACAACGTGTCCTGCGTTTTCGATTCTTCCTGATTCCTCGAAGTGATCCA
>JAANSN010006473.1:0-10466 GCA_036850665.1 Dicranocentrus wangi | reverse complement strand
AAAAGGGTGAATGAGGGGTCATATTTGAAGGGGGTGATGGTTGCTGAGCAAAGGCCAACAAAGGCAACAAGAACAGCGAGGATGATGGTTGCGGACCTCATCTTGGCTTGGGAATTCTAAGTTTGAAAATATTTCAGTTAGAAGTTACACAAAAAATTATTCAGAAATTGATTAAAAAGGCAAAGGATTTGTCTTTACGTTTATGGATTTTGGTAGGTAACAATTGTGTTGAACACAGGTGCTAAACTAGCAATGCAATGAGAAACTTGAGTTTCCACCTAGCTTTTATATTCCTCCGATAGCTGTATTTCTACGCTACTTACGCTAGCAAGCTACTTATTTTACGTCATTGAAGTAGTCAGCCAGCTAAGCATCCAATGAATGACTGACATATATTGTTTGATATTTGTGGACTGACAGTCAACTGCCTGTTCCTTTTTTGGATGAATTTGAATGTTTTTTCACCTCACCTTTTTAATTGAGTTGGCGATGACGCCTTTTTCGGGGATTACCCATTAAGTGAAAATACATGTAATATGGAAGAATTAAATAACTGGATCAAAGCTGATCTGAGGAAAGGACAGCTGTGTCAATAGAAAACCTTGGTTAATATGTTGTTATTATAATCTTGTATGTGACCTACTGCTGTAAAAATCTCGCAGGTTTGAAAGGTGTGTGTATATACCACGGAGAGGTGTTTGAAATAGAATGGTGCTTCACTACAAGTGAAACGATATTAGAAAACCGACATAAATTAACATGGTATTTGCATGAGCGAATATATCATTTCACAATTAAATAACTTGTTACTCATAACAAATGATTAATTTAAACGCACTTATATTCGTTCTCATTCCCACCGGGGGGAAAACGAAGAGTTTTGTCAAAATTAAATGAAGGAAAAGTTAGATTGGGAAATGTTCATCTCCACATTTTAGAGAGACGGTATAATATGCTAGCCGTGAGGTGTATCGTTTGCTATTCTGATATTATTCTCTTTCAATTGGAAATGACGGGGATCCATTTGTCATTTTCAATTTATTAGTTAAACTCAGGCGGAGGAATCGCATATGACAATTGTGAGGCTCATTTTGAGACTTTAGGATATAATAAGTCGGCGTATACGATTTTGAAGGCGGTAGCAACTACATAGTTTCAAGGAAAGGCACTGCAATTTTGCAAAAATGTCCAACCACCTTCTTTAAAATTCACAGGGATTTTTTAGTTTTGCTAAGACCCGTCATTTTTGTTCAAAGCTCCACTACTTAATTCTACAAAAGTGCATAATAGTATGTCAAACGTCAAAGAATAATGTTCTGTTGCTACCACGAAATAACATATAAGCAGCTAGTTTTCTTCCAAGCGGGCGAGTTTTTCACTTTGCAAACCAACAATAAATGCCTTGAGTTTCAACATGGAAAAATGTTATTAAAAACGACTTTTGAATTCTGCCAATATCTTTATTTTATTTGCCAATAACAATTTAACCGTCCGAAAGTCCGAATCTAAAATAACAAAGAGTGCAATAATTCGTGATGTTATTCTGGCTCAAATTTCAGCCAATAAGCGGTCCACAGAGGCATCCCGCAGGAGCAACACATTTGGATTTGTCGGCGTTCATCAGCCCACACAATTGCTGTAGCCCGCAAGGGTTGTCACATTTATCAGTGTCGCTCGTATATTTCCCTCCGTTGAAGTCGAACACGTTGAAGTGGAGGTCGTACTTGAAAGCAGTGATGGCAGCAGAGCAAACGCCAAACTATGCGACAAGAACTGCGAGAATGACCGTGGTGGACCTCATATCCTTGCTTTCTAAAGAAGAAAAAAACAACTTGGAACAATAATTTCCGTTTCTGTTACAAAATTTAAAGTAAAATGTATTCACAAAAAAATTTGATTAAGAAAACATTTTAATACCTTTTGGAAGTTTACCTCTATAGGTGATTGCAGTTCTATGTTGAACGCAGGTGTGGTAAAGACAATAGGTTGAAGAATTAAATTTTCAGCGAGCCTATATGTACCTCCGCAAAGCTTCACTGTAGAGCTAAACTGAATTAGTTAGCGTAAATTTTGTGGAATTATTGTTAAGCATTTTTTGCGTCATTCCCGTCATATCCATTCACTGTGGTGTTTGATTGATGTTTGATCAGTAGTAGATATTCACATTAGGCATAAATGTGTATATCTCATAGAATGTTAAATGCTAACTGTTAATTTGATGTTGAGTCGCCGCCATAATAATCCCGTATGCAATAAATGAACCTAGAATAATATTATTATGTTTTCCAGAAGAATCCAGTGACGCCAAGAGTCAGCCGTGTTAATAAGAAATCATGCAGAATAATTGTGACTATAACTATTTCGTGTATAATGTGAATTTCGTGGTAAATTGTTATAAGCGCGTGCGACAGGCAATCATATCTCCCATATTTATGTAAGGTGCAAATACCTTCCAAATAATTAAAGTAAACATTTTTCAACATGGGAAATTAATATGAAAGGATTTGTGACATATATCGCAGCAATTACAATGCATCCAGAAAATAGCTTCTGGACCCGTGAGGAACATACATGTATGAACCATTATTATCTTCCATAATTCTGCAACGTGTAAACGTATGAATGCATTGTGAATAAAATTATTCAACATGGTAAATTTCTCTGAACATCATTTTTGACACCTTCCCATATCTTTATTTTTGCCAATTCGTAATTTGCCAGACCGAATCGTAAACATACTTAAACTATTAATTGTCTTATTGCATTAACCAATAAGCGGCCCACAGACGCATCCTGCTGGAGCCACACATTTTGACTTGTCCGCGTTCATCAGACCACAGAGTTGGTAGAACCCGCAGGGGTTGGAGCAAGGGTCGTTCTGCTTATTGGGTTTGGGAGCCCCTCCGCTGAAATCGTAAAAGGGTGAATGAGGGGTCATATTTGAAGGGGGTGATGGTTGCTGAGCAAAGGCCAACAAAGGCAACAAGAACAGCGAGGATGATGGTTGCGGACCTCATCTTGGCTTGGGAATTCTAAATTTGAAAATATTTCGGTTAGAAGTTGCACAAAAAAATATTATTCAGAAATTCATTTAAAAAAGTGTGAGGTCTTCTCTTTACCTATGGTTGGGGGATTTTAGTTGGTAATTATATTGAACGCAGAGGTGCTAATTGCAATAGAATGAAAAAAATTCAGCTTCCATCCACCTTTTATATATTCCTCCGCAAGCTGAATTGGTTTGACGTTGAAGAAAGCTACTTTACTTACGCCATTCATGTGTACGTGTCAGTTAAGCATCCATAATGACTGACATGTTTGATATATGTGAGTGAATAACTGGCTGTCAAAAATGTTCATTTTTTTGCATGAATTTAAGTCTTTTGTCCTCTACCTTTCTAATTGAGTTGGCGATGACGCCTGCTTCGGGCTGTACTTACTCATTAGAAATCACTTCAAAAGAGAAAAAAAATATCTGGATCAAACCTGATCTGATGAAAGGGCAGGTGTGTCAATAGAAAACGGTGGTTAACATGTGTTGGTTCCATCTTTTGTCAACTTTTATTGCTGGTTCACTACGATAAGCACATTCGCAGGTTTGAAAGGTTAGCTATTTTCAAGGTTATGGTGCTTCCCTACAAATAAAGTATTATTACATACATTTGGTTCGGGAGAGAGCGTGGAGGCTAACTCAGTTTTTCAAGGTCTTGCCCATGACCTTCCAGGGAATATTATATTAATGTATTAGAAACAATATATTTATATGTTGAGCCGAATTACGTAATCCTGACCTCGCTCATCGGGCCCCAATGACTGACATAACAACAGTACAATACATTAACTTATCCTAAACTTAAAAAAAACTTATCCCCTTCCCCTCTCTAATATTCTACTTGAAAATTTTGTATTGTGGCAATGTAATGGTGTACAACAATAGACTGTGGTTTGTGAAATACATGTTTTAGAATGGTTTTCTTATGGCTTATTCGAACTTATGCAGCCAGAGTCTACTAGTATGATATTCTCGCATTTTTTATTTCCTTTTGCTGCTCGCGTGAGAAAATTATGAGCGTGCATTTCGGTTTAGTTTAGTAGGCATAATATTATGGTAAATCGTAGTAGCTTTTGCCCCAACCTAGAAATAAAGCACATTTGACATGGAAATATATATTTGGATTTGATCTTCTAGGTCTACTAATCAAACTGATATATTCATTCAATAAGACCTACTTTTTGGACTTCACGAATTGCTTTTTATTTTTAATTAAGTTAAACTTCTCCCTGATTCCTATTAGAAAATCAAGTAGATAGATGAAGCACAATGCAATAATATACCTTTTACTTATATATATCCTCAAAAGATAGATATATGTCCTCAAAATGTCAGGTGATGTTGAAGTCAAAATTCCGGGACATGTATTAAAACTTGAAAAATTAATCTGCCATGTGTATTTGTAAAATGAATATGCCTTCCAAATAATTTAACTACATTATTCAACATGATGGGAAGTTACGATGAAAGAGAGTTTTTGACATCTGCCCATATTTTTATTTTATTTTATCATAATTTTTCATTTTGAATCTAAAACCGGTGTATTACACCTTCCATATCATGCAACATTGGTCGTTTGTCGTGTACCCATAGTGGATAGCTTCAGCTTATTCTAAAACACCTCTGCTCATGCGTCAACATCGCATTTAACATGTTTGGTTGGCGTTCAGTAAAATAAGGCAGCGTATATATATTATACATTAATCATACATAGCAATCAATGCCATCATGACACTCAACAAAGGGAAATGTTATAAAACTTTTTTGACTTCCCGTCAATATTTTATTTGCCAATTCTAATTTGTTCGTCCGAATCAAAAACAATCAAGAAGAATGCAACTTCTGGCTATAAAACATTAACCAATAAGCGGTCCACAGAAGCATCCTGCTGGAGCCACACATTTCGACTTGTCGGCGTTCATCAGTCCACAGAGTTGGTAGAACCCGCAGGGGTTGTCACACGCATCTCTATCGCTAGTGGGTTTCCCTCCATTGAAGTCGAAAACGTTGAAGTGGGGGTCGAACTTGAAAGGGGTGATGCTGATGGCTGAGCAGAGGCCAATGATGGCGACAAGAAATGCGAGCATGACTGTGGTGGACCTCATCTTTGCACTTGTGGAGAGAAAAAAAATTAATTCAAACAATAATTTTCAGGTAGAAAATTTACAATAAAATGTATTCACAAAATCAATTAATCAAGCAAGAGAAAATATATCTTCACCTTTCGGGATTTTGGTTAGTTTTGCTTGTTATGTTGAGCGCAGGTGGCAAAATGACAATGCAATGCAGAATTCAATTTCCAGCGAGCCTATATACCTGCAAAAGTTCAGATGCAAAATTCCATGCGGAGCTTAACTGAATTAGTTTGCGTCAATTTTGTAGAACATTCACTTTACGTCATTCATTCCTGTTGTCTGTTAGCATATCCATCCATCCATCCATCCATCCACTGATGATATGTTTGATCAGCGACAGATATTTCCACAATTCACATTGCATGAGCATCTCCTCGAATATATTATGATCACTCTTATTCATTCATTTAAACTGGAGCCGCCTTAACAAACAATCCCTTACGCAACGAATATTATGAATCCCGAATCTGCTTCTCCAGAATCCAGTGGCAGCGAAAGTCACTTGTGTCAATACGAAAGAATAGTTAAATTTAAATGTGACTAAAAAAATCTGACTCGAGCTGGATGATTCTGGTTTGGAGGAGAGCGTGGAGGTTATATAACGATGTTTTTCAAGGTCTTCTTGCTGCTCATGAACTTTCAACAGTGAATATGTTTAGAAACACATATGTTGAGCATATGACGTAATCCTCTTGACTTCCCATCATCATCGAGCACAAGCACCAACATGACAGCTTTGACCGACACAACAGTAGTAGTAGTAGTAGTACAATTGAAAAGCATACATTAACTATGCTGTATTGTTTCTTAGAGAGAAAAAAATTGTAAAAAAAACTATTTGCACTATGTACTATAGTGCCAATCAATTTTCTTCCCCGCCAACAAGAACTTCTGTCATATCTGTATTTTGATAATGTATTGGAGTAACTACATACGAAGTTTAATACTTGTGAAATGAGTATATTAGAATATTTTTAAAACTTGTTCGAACTTAATGCAACAACTTAGTGCAATCAACATGACAAAACTTTTGCACTTCACCAAAATTGCTCCTTTTTTTATATATTAGTTACTGATTTAAACTTCCTCATTCCTGTAACAAAATCAAGTAGGTCGATATGAGATATGACTGAAGCACAATTGCATATTATCTACCCAAAGGTATTATTATAGGTGAAGTTGGAGCCAATTAATTTTGGAGCGGAAGTGAAATCGAATGATTAATTTTCATTTAAAATTCCATTGACGTACAAGATGGATTAGATTAATATTGTTGTTCTTTTTTGAAATATCCTGATCCTTCCTGTAAAAAGCAGAATCTCATGTATCACACATAACACATTTGTGCTCGTGTCCTTGTTCAAGATGATGATGTACTTGCTTGGATACGAATCAATTGGACATTGGTCAAAGTTATGCAATTTTAAAAATATCAACTTTTTGGTATATATAATAATAATTATGAACAACCATGCAGCGAGCCAACAATGAACAAAATCGTGAACTCTCCAATTATACTATGTACTACTTTTATTTACAATTTTGAATTATTTTTCTCATCCGAATAACAAAAAACCGCATCCGATATTTTATCTCTCATTTAATTAGCCGGGCAAGGTGAATGTTGGCATCGGCCCGCAAGTGCATCCTGCCGGAGCCACGCATCTACTCTTATCCGAATTGAAAACATAGCACAACTTGTAAAGGTCGCAGGCCGCGTTACAGGGGCCGCCGCTAAGGGTCGACGTGGAGGAGAAGGGTGTGAAAGTCCCGAAACTGACATCGAAATGGATTGGAGAGGCGTTGGTCTCGAAAGCGCCGAGAAGAGCAACAGCAAGTAGTAGTGCTACTGCGAGCGAGGAGGTGACTCCGACAGACTTCATTTTTCCAGGGGATTATATGGATTCTAAATTTAAATAATTTTCCATATAAAAAAGCTACCACATGATAATAATTATATTTTTTTAAACTAATTTCAAATGTGAATGAGATTAATTTCTTCTATTATGATTCTGTACTTTTAGTGGCGTTGGGGTTTGGGTTGGAAGGTAGCTACCTAAACACTGGATGAATCAGACTGCGACAAAGGGATCCCTACTTCAGCCGACTTTTATACGTCCCGAAAAAAAAAATCCGGATCAGGCAAAGTCAATACCGCGTGGAAGATGATGCTTTAATCGGCGGTTAATCGACTTGTTTAATTGGCATTTGAGTGTCTGTGTAAATACTTGTGCATGTTTTATTTCAAAGGATTGGATTGGTTTTTTTTGTCCTCCACATCTGGCAAGAATTTTTTCTTCCAGCTTCTAGTGAGTGACGCTAGTGACGCACTTTACATAGTATGAGCCTTGCTTGATGAATCCATGAAAGTCTACGTGCAGCTACACAAGTCTCTTCCAGTTTGTGTGTACAAGCTGTCGATTTAGCTAGGTCAGGTCACTTGTGTCCTTGAATCTATACATACTTATTTAAATGTCAACAATTATACCCCTTTGTCATATATATATATTGCCATTGTCTCAAGGAGAGCATTCGTCATGCAAGAGAAGCCACAAAAAAGTTTGTGAATAATTAATTTTGATGACCCGCATCACTTTTAATTCAGTATGGCTACGCAATTATGAATTTTGTTGACTCCTTAATTTTTTGGGGAAAGCAAATAAAAGGGAACCAAATCCCGACATTTTGATAACCTTCAAATAAGTTGCCTCCAGTTTTTGGAATTTTACTAGTTTACATAGGTTTGCTTGCGTGCAATGTACTGCCGATACTACCACCGCACCGGTATTGTCTTTTTGGCATTATCACATGAAGCGATATTGGATGAAACGCCAATTTTCTCAACCAATGACACTTCAGTAATTAGTTGTGCAAGAATTTTAAAATAATGTAAATAATTGGACTTCACTCTTGTATTTTGGCAATGTGTAATATATATATCCCGTTTCCTAGTCCGCCAGCCAGTCATGATTTCCTTTCTCGCATTTTACACTTTTTGGCAGGCGTGCAATGACCGCAATGACTTTGTCGAAAGAATACCACAAGAAGACTCGCACATAATATAAGTGCCAAGTATGCAATATATGAATTTTTCAACTTGTGCATGAACCAGGGGAAATGTTTGGAAATCTGCTAATTATTTTTTATTTGCTCATTTAAATTTTGACGTCCAAATTACAAAGCTCAAAACACCTTAGTCTATTTTTTTTTACAAATCATGTCTTTAGCCAAATGTAAATGCTGGCATGGGTCCGCAGTTGCATCCGGCTGGAGCAACACATCTGCTCTTATCCGTATTGAACACATAGCAGAGTTTGTACATGTCACAGCCGGTGGTACACGCCGTTGGAACGGTGAATGTTCCGAAACTAACTCCAAAATCAGCGGAAAGGACTGGAGAAGCGCTGGTGGGCTCGAAGAAAGCGCAGACCAGGACAACAACAGCAAGAGCTGCAAGGGCTACAGTGGCGGACTTCATTTTTTCCTGGGAAGTAATAAAAAAATTCAAATGGTAGTTTTAATTTGCCGTCAACGCACGCATATTAACAAAATGGATTTTTAAAAGGTGATCGGGAAAAATTAGAGTGTGGTTACCTTTTTGTAGGATTTAGGTAGTCAGGTTGGGTTGGTAGGTGGTTGAATCAAAATAATGTGTCAATTCCGCCGGCAACCAAGGTTTATATATCCTCAAAAATTTGATGCTCGCGTAGGTAAGCTAATGAAATTACGGGAGCGAATATGACGGTGACGGTGTTAGTTTGCATTGTTCCATTTAAATTTCCACTGCTGACGTACAAGACGATTGATTTGCTTAAATTGGTCTTGACTGACACCCTGCTGATTCGTGTTAATCCTCTACATTTTCATATATTATACGTATCATATGTTTTCGTTTGCTTTCTATTGACGCACTTGGACGAGAATCAAAAAATGAATTGATGAAAATAAGCTATATTATATAATATGCAATCACATCCAGTTACTTCACTGCTATATATAGCATCTGTGTCTATAACCGCTCTATGGGTTTGCCTGTCATGTCATTATCATTGCTTTGTCAACATCAAATTGGTTAGCATTGTTAGCCAAGAAAATCAAATTCGGTCAGAGAGAGAGGAGGAAATGAGGAAAAAATTGGAAGAAACATGACGTATGTCATGTGGAAACTCGGAGGCTACTGCATAAAATATTATTATCCTATAAATTAATTAACTTTGCATTCTGATAGTGATCAAAGTAGTTTTTTGAATAAACGCTCACAATTTTTTGTAACCCCCCAAGTATCTTCCAAAGCAGTTATCTCTGGAGCGGAATTCTGGAGTAATATGTAAGATAGATTTAGACATGGCAAATACGCCACATTACAATGCGTCATTTTGTAGCAATACCAGTGGAATGGATGGGGTGTCAGTTTCTCATGACATTTCACATTGTTTGTGCATTAATACAATACAAATTATTGCACGTGCTTGTGTTGCGTACAAGGCAAATAAAACCAGAGGAAAATTTTTGCTATCCAAAAACTGTAACATGCAACAAAAGAATCAATTTTTCCACATTCCATCCCAGCGTCAATCAAATCAAAATGCGGTTTTATTATATCAACCATGCATGCTCAATGCTCATGAATGGTTTTAAATGAAATGTTTTAATCAAACAATGCGTCAATCAGCCTCCCTATTATTCCTAAGATGTCTCTCAGACATCTCATATGAGCAAACAGCATGCTCACTATCGACCGACTTACGATTAGTATTGAAAATTGAGTCAAAAGAGAGAGCTGTATTGAATTGTGTAGGTATTCATTTAACTTTATTTGCGTAACTTTTATAATATTACTGACGGGTTTTAATGCATTGAGAGAATGGAATCTTATGGAATTTACTAGTTGCATTATGGCAGCAGGGTATATGCCAACCGAAACTACTTGCAATTATATGAGATGTGTGGATGGATGGTCAACAAGGGAAAGCAAAATATGGATCTACCTGGGCTATCTCTCACATGATATAATAATTTTCCTTTATTTGCATTTTATTTCCGAATTGTTGTTTTTGTTCAAAAAAATCTTAAACCATATAATATATATCTATATTTAGCCTGCGGCCACTGTTGGAGTTTGTCCGCAGGTGCATCGCGCTGGAGGAATGCATCTAGACTTGTCCGTGTTTGTGACATAGCAGAGTTGGTAAATTGCGCAGGACACAATGCATTGTTGTTGGGGCAAGTTCTGGTTCACCTGGAGTCCGAAAGAAACTTCGAGAACGGCCGGGCTGGCTTCA
>JAANSN010006472.1:0-10466 GCA_036850665.1 Dicranocentrus wangi | reverse complement strand
TTGGATTGCTCCCTTGTATTTCATCAAAATAAGATTATTTTTTAAATTTCAAATGTACTTGTTTTGTTTCACATAAACAAACACTCGGTTGAACATTGTAAAAGGTTATGATGTACAAAACCACTTTCAAAAATTGCTTTCTCCCCAGTATTTGTATTTTATTCAAAATAATATTACCAAAGGGCCACAAGAAGTTTATTTGATTGAAATACGTGGACAGCTTCCTTTTCTCCAACAGTATCTGAATTTTGTGGAAAATAATGCTTACCAATCGTGTAATAGTTTTCATGTTGATGCAAGCATCACTGAAATATTTTGCTGAAGAAAAAAGGTTGGTTGATTTCGAAAACAATTTTTCTCAATATTGGGATTTCTTTGACACATTTACAGGCTGTACATTACATTTCTACAGTAGCCCAACTTCGTGGCTAAGATTGCACTCCAGTATCGTCCATAAATGTACCATTTCAGGTGAATGCATTTCAGTTCACTCAAGTTCTACCAAAAATTCCTCCAGCGACAATGAACTAGATTTAATCTGGCAGGAAATCAATGATTTCTTTTCTAATTACTATTTGATTCATAAACAAAAGCACACTCCAGTTTGCACTGTTCGCCTCCCATCAGTCTGGATTCAAGACGGAACCATTTTCTTTTACATAGAAAATTCCTATCGAAGACCAAAATCCGAGGATTGGGCAATTCTGCCCGTTTTGTCGTATGCTCCTGGAAGCTTCATTTCTGTTCCTAGATGGTCTCCAACCCGTCTCATATTTCTCGACGCTACTTGTACAAACATTTGGTTAGGATGCTTTATGTGTCCAATTCCAACGTACAGGATCCCACTCATTTACTCGGAGCGTTTAAACTCAAAAGGGATTCTTTTGCAGAGAATAATCCTACGAAAACCTGGATCTTTTCTAAGAACCCGCATGGACATCCAGCAGTTTTAGAAACAGCTACATGAATCCTCTTACTCCAGTCATCATGCGCAAAGTAGTCGCGAGTGCAGTTCAGTTTTCGGAGCCAAACTCCCGAGTTACTGCACTCGTCAAGTCATCTTTCATCATTTTAATTGCACCTCTAGTCCTCCCTATTGTGGTAGAATCTCAGATCTTTTAGAATCAGAGTCGTCATATGAGCACACCGAGAAGAGGCGCGTTTACATTAGCCACGGAACCGAGTTAGTTGGGCTTCGGTATGCGATATTTGTCGACTCTCATCGTGTCTATTGGGGTTCGTCCAAGCTAAGTTTGTATCGGCTAGTTACCCCATTCTCGGCATCCACATGGGCAATATTTCTTGTAACAATCGGAGCCACCCTCTTGTCACTTTTTGCAACCGGATGGGGAAGTTATTCGTGGTTTTGGACACTTGCCATTTTGCTGGAAAAGGGGGATGATAAAAGTAATCATGGTAATAGGTACAACTGGCAAATTATCTTTGTTTGGTTGTTCGCTACAATGCTAATGAGGAATTTGTATACGTCCTCGGTGTACACAGACATGACAAAAACGCCTGAGCCGACAGGTGTCTCCAAATCATTTTCTGAGTTGGTATTGCGCAGTTCCATGCCAATTGTAACAGATAGTTACAGCGACTTTTGGATTTGGAGAGTTATGAATTCATTTAATCGCTCAGAATCCACCTTGAAATGGGAAATGTCCAGCAAACTTAGGGAAAAACTCTACGTGCTCATATGGAAGTTGAATCCAAAAAGGGTTCTTGAGAGTCTGGTTGGGAAACGAAAACTGAACTTCAAGTCAATGGAAGACTCTGGGGAATCCCAGTGGGTAGCAATGAACTGGAACACATTTGCTGTTCTTTACTCCGTTCTAGATGGGATTCTGACAGATTACATGATTGTCATTTCTCGATTTGGTAACATGTACACGATTGTCAACGATGACCAACTGGTTCTCGCTCAGCATAAATATTGGTCTTGGAAACAAGCCAACTTTTTCATGGAAGGTGGGGAGATGGCATTAGCATCCTTGGTGGACACTGGGATAATTACTAAGTTTACCCACGATTATGAAATTTACCAAATCGGAAGCATAGACAAAAAGTTTGACGAGTCCTGGGATTCATATGCAACGGGATGCCAGCTTGCTTCGTTAAAAAAGTGTCTTACAACCCGTGATGAGGATCCTAATCGTGTTAGAAGCACAAGTTCGACGGATTTAGCATCTTTGTGGCTTTTATCGGCGACTTTATTTGTTGGTTTAATCATTACTTTTGTGATGGAGCTTATTGTTGCAAAGATAGTTTATTTTAGATTTTACTTTTTATTTTAGAAAAAGCATTCGTCGGAAAACAGCAATTATATAGCAAATGCATTCTACAGATTATGCACCCTATGTGAATCACCTGAACCTCATGCATGCACCACAAAATTCTCAAACTAATGTAAGATTTGAACATTTATACACTTGAGTGTAATTTTAAGGTATGGAGAACCATTGCTATTTTTGCGACTGATACCTGATAACACGTAAATAAAATCATATCTATCTACCTATCTATCTATCTATCTATTTTAGAAGGGTTAAAAGCTGCAAGGGAATTTCATTTCACCAGTTTGCTTCCTTCTAAACTGGTCCGTCTTTTGATAACTGTTGCCTTTAAAATTAATTTATTCATGTTTTTGGTTCACTTGTGAGAAATTAAGCATTTTAGGAATTACTAGGATATTATTGACAACTTTTGCTAGATATTACTATGCCATGTCGCAGCGAAACGTCAATATTAAGCCAAGCAACACCCTCTTGATGATTCACTAATCCAATTAGATTTTAAGTGGATTCGTTGCATTTCATATTATGAAAAAACATTTCCTGAAAAGAAGCTTTGCGCTTTGACATAAAAAATGTGGCATGAAAAGTACTGCACTTTACCTTCACTTAATAAAATTACACCCTCTGCTCAACAATTTCAATGTTAAACCCATACTGACAGGAAAAAATTAGTTGAATTTTTATACACAGCATAAGCTTACTTGAAATCAGCACATGTAAAATTGTTTGTTTTTAACATCCTATATAAACGGAACCTGCTGAATAAAAATTACATTTACTTGAGGTAAAATATTTCGGTTTATGATGTTATTATTAAAATAGTTGTTACTTCGATATTACACCAAAGTACATAGCTACGGATGCTCATAATTACAATACAATGTAATTAAGAGATGTCTGTGAAGCTTTAAGCTTGTGTTTCACCAATAAAAATAATAGTGTCAAAAATTAGTAAAACGGCCAAGAGGAACCACACAACACCCAATTCCCTCCAGGTAGTTACCTTATCCTTGTGTACTACTGAATCATATTCACTATCGTAACATTTCTGGAATGAGGTCAGGTAGCAACTCACTGCCAACTGCCACCACATAATTGTCCGGTTTCCATCTAATCCTTTAAACATGCCCATCTGAGCTAATTTTAAAAACTCCCCGTTTCGCCTGTGAAAGGCGTATATCCCACTGTCCACTAAAGCTTGCAGAGACTGGTGAAAGTATTCCGTGAAAAAAGTATGCTTCCACCAATGCCACAACTTGAACATGGTGAATAATTGGTGATCATTGTTCCAAATCAATTTGCGTTTTCCGAACCTCGAGATGACTACCATGTAGTCCCTTGCGGGACCTGCGTCTGGCTCAAATAAAATTGCGAATCTTTCCCAGCTCATCATGGTTGCTTTCTTTTGCTCACCACCGAGATAGGAAAATGATAGTTCGAGTTCCCCTCGTAAGCTTTCCAAGACATCGTTCGGCCGATGTAAAAGAGGGCTTTTGTAAATCAGCAATCTTTTTTGCAGCCCTTGAGGTAGCTTCCACGACGCATTCAACCCAGATTTGTTTGTAACATCCAAAACGATTTGAATATGGTAATAGCAGTAAAGACCGGACAGGATCGGCATGGAGTTGTTAAAGGCTAGTTGAAAAAAGGAATCCGGCAGTCCTGTAGGGTCAGACACTTTGGTTATGTCTGTGTAGACGAATGACGTATAAAAATTTCGGATTAAAAATGTTCCGAATAGCCATACAAAGATGAGCATCCGAAGAACTTGACCTTTGGCCCTTTCTCCGTTGTCGCCTCTCTCCAGAAGGACAGCGACCACCCAAAACCACCCCGGATTTGGAAATCCCGTCGTGAAACAATGTAATATAAGCATCAAGGCCAACAAGGAGGAGAACAATAAACACCAAGTTTCTAGAGTAAAAGGCGCAGCAAGCCGTCCCAGGCTAAATATTGTGCCACTTAACTTGCGTCTCGTGTCGACAAAAATGACGTAGCGAAGTCCTTGGTAGTCTGCGCCAAAGCTGGAATAATATTTGGAATACGCACCGGAGCTGGCCGTTGCGTAGCCCACGTCATTTGCCAGCTGGCGACAGTAAAATGACGGGCCTCCCAAGCTGCAGTTATTGTAACTGAAAATAATATTTCGAATGCATAAATCAATCTCACGTGCTCTCAGGATTGTTGTTTTGGGTGTTATCATTGTTGTTACACATCTAGGATCAAAGTGGGCTGAAATTTGGGGCAAAAGATTCCAAAGTGCGGATGGGATTGCGGTTGGGTGTCGAGAATGAAGTTGCTTCCAAGTTTGCTGAATTTCATAAAGTGACACAGGGACAGACGAAGAGGGCAAGAGTTTGACCAAAGTAATTTTTTGCAGTATCATTATCCGCTTGCGAATTACATGATTGTAGTTGACATATTTTCTAACGCAGGTATAGCATCCCATCCAAACGGTAGTTGAATTTGACTGGACAAAAATGATTCTTGCAGAATCCAAATTGGGAACTGGAACTAGCGTGCCGGGAGTGTAGTGAGAAATTGGTAGGATAATGTATTCCTCTGATGAAGTTGGCCGTGGTTTTGTGTTCGAAAGGAAAAAGTAAACGTCAGTATTGATATCCTGTTGCCAGACCACAGGAAACCGAGCTAGGCACGCTGCGCGATGCTTATGGGCGCTAAATATTTGTCGAAGTGCTGATTCGTTGAAATCTTTAGTCACGGTCAGATTTCCGGTAGCCAATGTGGTATTATTTGGTGCAAAAATGTTCCTATTTGTAGTTAAGCCAACACAATCACTGGAAACAAGACACATTTCCAAAAGGCTGAAATGTAATTCTATCCAACTGGCCGAGTTTATTGATAAATGAGTCGTGCATTGGGTGAAAAGTTTCAAAAACTGCCAGTGCTGATAAAACGGATTTCTGGGTCCGAATCCGAATGCCATATTAATTATCGAGTTGCCAGTTTCTGTTGTAACAAATGATTTTGTAAGAAAAAATGTAGAAATCAGCATGAGTGAAGCAGCGTTCATTGCTACACCATTTGCACATACGACATGTAACAAGATGTGAGACATGCTGAAAAAATGCTGTTCTTATTATGTGAACATTTGCAGACGCTGTGATGTGGATGTTGTTTGGTAAACAAAGGTTTACACACATTATTTCTTAAGCATATTTATTCACTGATGGTAAAAGTCTTGCTTGAGTGGACAAACAATTAGTGAACCAAACTAGATGTTTAATTAACGGATACTCTTCTTAGCAGAGGGTGTTAAATATTAAACAACAACCATAGTACATAGTAGTTTTGGAGTAAATATAGATAAGTGACTGTCGTAAATTTGGTATTCTTCCAATTGAAGTATGTGATGTTTCGTCAACAAGATGACTTTGTTTGTATAGTATTATATAAAAAGGTATTAATAGGATCGGTGTATCATGTTCGTGCCTTATGCATTTTTCGCTTGTGACGATTTAAGTTTATTTTTCGATTTTAACTTCAACTTGCAGTAGTCCATCCTAAAATCATATAAAATGAATTCACGACGCAAACCAAATACACCAATAAAATTATTTTGCATTGCCAAATTGTACTGATCACATGCCAAAATTCATGCTGACACATGTATAATATATCCACTGCAATATGAATACGATTTTCACCAATTTTTATAGATTACTCATACCAATACTTTATATAGCATTAAATGAATACCAAGCATTTCTCCAATAAATACAATGGAAACAACCAACAACAAAACAAACATAAGAAACCACAAAGCTCCTAATTCCTCCCATTTAGTAACGCTGTTCCGATGTACCCCATCAGCAGGATCACTTTTATCCTCAAAACATTTTTGCAAGGAAGAGAGATAGCAGCTCATTGCAAATTGCCAACTCCGTTCAGCCCACCACTCCCCACCCAACCCATCCCACCTGCTCATTTTGGCTATATTTATCATTTCCCGATTTCGCTCATGGAGCAAATAGAGCCCACCGTCGATTAAAGACGCTAATGCCTTCTCGAACGGTTCGATTAAAACGTTATGAAAGAGCCACCAGCCGAGCATGTGTGTCGTGAACAGCGGGGGCTCATTGTTCCAAACCATTTTACGCATTCCGAATCTGGAAATGATGATCATGTGATCCCGAGCTGTGCCCAAGGCTGGATCAAAGAGAATCGCAAATCTCTCCCAAGTCATAGATGTTTTAATCTTCTCAGACGTATTTCCCAGGTAGTAAAAGGCTACGTCGTAATCCCCTTGCAGGCTTTCTAAAACCCGTGGCGGAGGATGCTCCAATTCGTCGTAAATGAGCAATCTGAGTTTTAGCTTCCCAGGTAATTTCCACGTGTCGTAAACCCCCGAGGCTTCCGCCATCCCGGAAACCATGCCTATCCAGCTGAAGCAAGAATGACCGGACAGGATTGGCATTGAGTTGTCGAAAGTTAGCTCGTGAAAAGAACCCGGTAAGTCCTTTGGCTCGGGATCTTTTGTCAAGTCGGTGTAAATGGATGACGTGTATAAATTTCGAATTAGAAGCGTTGTAAAAATCCAAATTGAAATGAGATAAAAGTTGAACCTGTTCTTATACTTTCCCCCACAGCTCCCCTTGTCGAGGAGGACTGCCACCACCCACAACCACACTGGCTTTCCGAACCCTGCCCAATTCAAAGTCAGCCATACCGTCAGAAATGAGATGATTAGCAAAACAATTGTCTCAATAGCAAATGGTCCAGCAAGACGGCCCACGTGAAAGAGGGTGCCAACAAAATATTTTCGCTTTGTGTCCACCACAACCACATAGCGCAGTCCGTAAAAGTTGGCCCCAAAGCTGATGTAAAGGGGGTTGGCCCAGTTGTTCGGAAATGGGGGTGAATAGGCCAAACCCACTTTATCACAGGGACTTGGAGTGCAGTTTAGGTAGGAGAAAATGATACTCCGAATGCAAGAGAAAACATAAAGGGCATCTAACGATTTCGATGACATGTCACAGTTGGAGTCAAACGGGGCTGTAATAAGGTGCGGCCAGCGGGGTGGTTCGCGCATTAAAATATTTAAATGGAGTTGCCTCCATAGGAGTTGAATTTCTTGTAGGGAGTACGGTACTGGGAAGATTTTTACCAAAAGAATTTTCTGTAAGTGAAAGTTTTGCTGATTATATTCTGTGATGTGCATTTTAGCACAAGTGTAACATCCCATCCAGGCGGAATTACTGGTCATCTCCAAAAATAGGAATCTTGCAGAATCCATATTAGGCACGGTAATTAGTTTTCCTGGTGTATAGGAGGATATAGGTAAAACAATGTATTCCTCCGACTTGGGCTTTCGCCGTGAATAAGAAAGGTGAAAGTAGAAATCTGGGTATTCCCCTTCGTGTTGGACCGACGGGAATCGCACAAGACAGACGAGATGATATTTGTGTTTCCCAAAAATTTTATTGAAAAATGGGTTATCGTACAATTCGCGTTTTGAAAGCACGGGATTCGTAGCAATTAAAATACACTTGCCCGAAATGACGCACATTTCCAGTAAACTTGTTTGTAGGTTAGACCAACTTATTGATGCAGATAAGTGTAGAGTGCATGGAGTAAATACGTTTAGAAAGGACGAGTACTGTTTAAAAAATGTGTTCTCCAATTGCAATGAGTTGTGAAACGGCGTATTAGCACTAATTTTTATTGTCGATGACATTAGCGAAAATTTCAGCATTGCTGAAATAAAATTCATGCCGGCGGGGATTAAGTCTATTATTGCAGTACTCTGCTCAACTTTTATCTCAAGAAATTACATATAATAATATATGCCTCAGCTGTAGTGGAAACAGTAATGAGCTTTATGGTGACAAGTTATTGTCGCTGTGTGTCAGTAGACTGAACTTTTACTTACAAGAAAACGTTTAAAGTGTGCTCGTAGAATATACAGTTGGATAAATTATGTGCTATTTACACATTCCAGGCACACCTTATTCATTCACCATTATTAAGCCCAAGGATCCAAAATTGATAACGTTGTATATAAGGTGTGTTTACATAAAATATCAGTGGGGGATTAGTGGCAGCATTTCGTACCTAACATGGATGTAATGAGTTGAACGATAAGAAATTTTATTAATCTATAATTGTAAGTATGTATAGCAAGGCCAAGTATCCCAGAATTCTGCCTCCATAAGTTTTTTAGACAGAAGCTTCTCCCGATGCCTAAAACGGGTTGATAAATTTTATCCCTTGAAATTAACCATTCCAATTTTCACGGTACGAAATATCATATCTAATCCTCCACTGCACAAAGTGGAATTTCGCATTTATAGAGTAATATACTACAACTACAACTCTCGATTGCCGCATGTATACTTTCACGGAAAAACACAACACTTTTACTTCAGTTGAGGATATACTTGAATGTTTGGAGTGAGTATGGTAAAGTGTTTTTCGAGGCAGACAAATTCAAATTACCTATGCACTAGTGCCAAACAAAAACATTAAAATAGAGTACCAACGACATGCACAATACTTTGTATTGTATTGTAAACCTTTATTCACGTGTTTTGAAGCATCAGATTCAATACAGAACTGGTTTTCATCCCATTATAATATGGAATTGTATGAATAATTACTTGATGCGACTTGCATGAAACTTAGATGTGACTTAAGTAAATATAATTAACAATCAAACTTATCCCTCAAAAGTATAAATAAAGCGTGTACTACTGGATATGATTAACCCTGAGCGCTCGTGCGACTGCCGTTTCCCCAACCACTATCATCAGTAAACCCATCAATAAAATGGCCATGAGAGACCAAATGACACTCAACTCCTCCCATGTTACAATTACAATCCTATTTTGAAATTCATCCTGTTCGTAACCCCCGTCATTGTTGCATCTATGAAATGATGTAAGGTAGCAACCTATCGCATAACGCCACCAACCCCCTGTCCGGTTCTCATCTAAGCCTTGGAACCTGCTCATTCCAGCTATCCTCATAATCATGACGTTTCGCTCATGCAAGGAATACATACCGGAGTCCACTAACGCTGCCAGAGCCCCGTCAAATGTTTCCATAAGCACATTTTGATTTGTCCAATGCCATGGAACTAACGTGGAGAATACGTTTTGATCATTATTCCATATCATTTTTCGTCCTCCATATCTGGTGGTGGCAACCATGTAATCCTTAGTATCGCCCAAGGCTGGGTGATACAGCATAGCAAACCTTTCCCAATTCATTACCTCCTTTTTCTCTTGCTCTTCTGATGCGTTTGTCAAGTAGCGAAAGTGGAGTGGGAAGTTTTCTCGCAAGCTTCGCAATACCTTGCTTGGGTGAAGCCCGTCACGGAAAATCAACAATCTTTTTGGCAATATTTTTGGAAGCTTCCAAAGCCCCGGCTGGTTTGCAAGGAGAGACGCTACCACTGTCCTTGAGAAACTGTCCTGATCTGTGACAACGGGCATTGAACTGTTAAAAATCAACTCGTGAAATGAGCTCGGTAGATCCTTTGGTTCGGAAACCTTTGTAATTTCCGAGTATACAGATGAGGTATAGAAATTACGAAGGAGAAATGCGGCAAACACCCACACGAGAATTACATGCCAATTGAACTGGTTTTTGGATTTTCCTCCACTGTCCCCTTGATCCAGAAGAACGGCCAGGATCCAAAACCAAATAGAACTCTTAAATCCCGTCCAATGGAGGATACAGAGGGTTGCCAACGTGCTGGCAATTAGGACCGCCCAGATTTCCATGCCAAAAGGGGCGACGAGACGGTCCATGTAAAATGAGCTACGGAAGTTTTTGATTTGGCTGTGAACAAAAATGACGTAATTCAAACCTAGAAAATGTGCTCCAAAACTAATATAAGTTGGAGGTGAAAAGTGTCTGGTGTTCCCTAGTTGCAAGCCAATCCTTAAATAATCATTACCAATTCTTGCACAATAGCCCCGATCAGTTAGACTGCAATTGTAATAAGAAAATATAATGCTTCGAACGCAGTTGAAAGTGTACATCACATCCAATTCAGCTGGATTGAACTCGCAGTTATAATCTGAAAATGAGGTTGAATGTGTCTTGGGAGAATTGAGATAAATTGTAGTTGTACGGACAGTCTCCGGGATTGTATTATCACCGGTGGTGGCGGAAACTCCTCTTCTGTGAAGCTGTTTCCAT
>JAANSN010006471.1:0-10470 GCA_036850665.1 Dicranocentrus wangi | reverse complement strand
AGACGAGCCACAAAACTCGTGTAACCAAGAATCTCGACTTGGGTCCCACCAAAACCATCGTAAAAATTTGGATTTGTGTTGTCTGTGACTGTCGGCATTTGCAGGAAGGTGAATTTCCACATCAGTAAAATATTCAGTTAGATCCTTTTTGTTGTTTACTACTAGTGACTCTGAAAATGATAAAATTAAAGTTACTGCTTTTTTTCTTCTTGGATCTTTTTAGGATTTTAGTCGTTTTAAACTAACTTTTCCATAAAACGAAATGCTCGAACTGTGTCATGATAATGCGTGCCAAATATGCTGAGCCGTTCCAAAACCTTAAATGGGAATGCGGACTGCATTTCAGCCATTATTACCACAGCATTTTCTAGTGGCAGGTTGTCATATTTTTACTTGCCCATGTCACATGTGAAATGACTTGATTAGTGTAATTTGGACTCATAACTTTTAATGCGTGCGAAAATACTTGTTTGCTTTTACTCTCGTCGTATTGCTCTTTAGGTACATTTGGTTGGACATGGTCCTACTAGTCCTACCTAATAGTGCTGTATATCATCACATCATATCACATCAGTATAAAGACTCTCACACCTAGCTACAGACTGAAACTGCTTCATACCAACAAAGACGTCGCATTTGTGTGGTTGGCTTGCCCAAGAGACATCTCCTGTGTTCCTTAAATGGGGGAAAAGTATCCTTCTCACACTGAACTATGCTACATATTGTTTTGATTAACAAGCCGAGATGGCGTGTACGGAGAAAACTTAATTTTTGTCTTCGCCTTCCACTTGCACGTCACCTACACCAAAGCGCATAATATCATAACCGTACACAGTACCATCATATTTGCCATTCGGAGGAACTGGGCACCCCTGCCGGAAGTGCCAGATATGTATTATGATAATGGTGGGCGATAGTGCAAAATATTGCGATTTTTCCACGTCTAAACACTGTCCAGTCCGGCTCCGGCAACCCAATAATACGTGTTATAAATAAATACATCATAATCCATTTATAAAAAAAATATGCCTTAAGGAGTAACGAGGTAATAATGTAATTCCTTTCGCTGCAGCCCGTTCTTTGGTGAACATCAGACGCCAAAGCGTCGAATACAAAAAAAAACAGCTTTCTGCCGCCCCCTCCGTCCCTAAAAATTGTCGTGGGAACATGAATGCAATCTTTTTCATCGATAAATATTTTCAAATGCAGTTAGATATGAACACCGTGCATTATAACAACACGATACCACGTGTACCTAACGCAATAGATGACAGATCAGATGACATAAACAAACCGAAACGGAAGTAATATTAACGGAACATCGCTTATTGACACTTGTTGCGTACCTCGTGCTTAAGTGATTTCATACGTTTTTTTTGGAAACTTCTATGATCTCACATTCTGAGAAGAGGGTGTGAGTTTTCAAGTTCTATTGCGTTTCTTAAGAAACTTTGGCTTTTACTATTTAATCGCTTGTGGTGGGTGACCCAATTCAAGGCAGCAACATGGGTGGCAAGCAAAAGAGAGCTGCCAAACTGAAGCGGTTGACTGCTGCTGGCCTTTTGAATCAAGAAGAGAACAAAAACGCTCCGACCAATGCAAAAGTTCCCCAAGATGGCTCAGGAGATCATGCATCCGACTATGAGCCCGTTCCTTATGAAGTTCAGATGGAAATACTAAAGCGTCGACAGAAACAGCTCAGAAAAGATCGGGAAACGTCATGGGCTTCACGTAAGTCATATTAAGTACTAAGTACCTGAGTGATAAGTACCGCCTGCGTTTTTTCATCATGAAACAGACTCAAGATAACGAAAATTTTGGTTTTCACGGAATCTTTATAGGTCGCGTACGACGCATTGTCAATGCCGTCCACAAGTGGCCTTCCTGGATCGTCACCAGTTGTCTTCTTTTTGCTGTATACGTCTTTGGATTCTTCCTGGTTCGTTTCCTCATCCAAGCCTTTGTCCCAGGAGTATCGGACATGGATCGATCAAGCCTCTTTGCTAATATCCCTACACCATTTTATAAAATCTGTCTTCTGTTGGACTACCTGTTTGTTTCTAAAGATCTATCTTTTCAAGGAGTTTACCATATTATATTTCCTCCTCACGAGTACCCCTTCGTAAAGGAACACGAGTACCGTTTCGGAGCCCATAAAATGTACAATGGTTGAAACGCCTGCTTGGCTCTGTGTTACCCATTTTCATTAATTTTATAGAGTTTATCTCAAGCCACCTTACTGTAGCTGTACCTGGCAAAGGAAAAATATACGAAAATAAAAAGACGTTTTTAATTTAACCTATGTAATTTATACTTTTTCGCCCATATATTTAGCCGTAAAAGCTTGTCTGTATGTAGAATTTAGAAAACTCTTCCTCCAAGCAAAATGCATGAATTTATGAATTTGCTCAGTTACCGAATAGACGTAGTTTAGTTTACACTTTATAAGCTATATGATGTTCATACCCGACCATTGTTATGTCATCAGTCATCATACGCCACTAGCTAGAGACCACCTTTAGCATATCATGCTACTTCGTAAAATACGAAGACATGCTGCAAGACATACATTATGTCATGTGAATTTCATGCTATGTTAAACTTGTGGAACCTATTATTTTCATGATCTTTGCTTCTGTCACAGTGACTTTTTTACTTGGTAAATGCATAAATATAGTAGCCAGGTAGTCAGTTGCATTTCAGTAATCGCGTGAACTCTACCTCAGCAACTGCGCACCTCTTTTCCCAGTTATTTGGGTAGTTTTGCACTAGAGCGACCAGTACTTTTATGTAGCTTACAAAATGCATAAACAAGAGTACTCCGAAGGAAATGAAGTCTTTCAATCAATTCCAAATTTTAGTGATTACTGCAGCGCTTGCGCTTCTGACAATTGGATTTTGTGCAGGTGTAGATATCGCTGTTTGTGATGATAGCGATAGTGAACAATGTGAATACGAAGTGATAACTGAGGACTACAGCGAATCCGATCCGGAAATAGAAACTAGAAGTAGCGAAGTGCAAGTAAGCGACTATGTTGAACTAAATGATCCAGAGGAAAAACAATTAGTGTTCGGGAACGTGAATCCTCAGGTTAATAATCTTGGTCAGAGGTTCCGAACAGCGTTCTTTAATCTTCAGAGGAAAATTCAAATGTTCCTTTCTCAGTATTCGGGATTCACGATTGCTATAATACTGGCCGTTATCGCATGTATACTTGTAGTTATTGCTGCTATTTTTGCATTCATGTTTGGACCAATTTTCACAGGACTTATTTCACTATCCATTCCGTTTGCAGTGTTGGGGCTGGTTGCTATTCCTTTGTTACTTGCTCCGCCGGCACCGGCTGCAACAGCGCAGCCAATTCTTGTTGGTTAGGAAGTAAAACAGTTAAACGCGTAATGTGGTAAAGTGCGCTTAAATGTACCGAATTTGGTGAAAAACACTGGATGTTCCAATAACAAATCGACGAGTTTAAATAGCAAGCAACAAATATTTATTATGAAAATGGCGAAATTGGTAAGAAATTAAAATTAAAATCTATATCACATATTATTCAAATTCAGGTGATGTGTATCGAGCACTTCATGAATGTACATAGTAGTTGGTTTGCTTGTATGCATTTAATTAGTTGTTTTGTCGTGCTCCTGACAGATACTTATGTCAAACCCGTCTTCAAGAGCCTTGCAACGCTTTAAGCGGAAATTCATTTCGTCACGCAATGCCACCCTTACAACGATAGCCATTCTTATTGTGTCATCTATCAACGACTGTGCAGCTCAAGTTGAGTCCCATCGTGGTCATTCCCTGCCACCTCAAACATGGTTATGGTTAAATCCCACTCTGAACAGAACAAACAGGCGTTACAATGGTCTACCCAGTGATACACTGACACATGTATCACCGCATCGTCTAACGGTCACGAAAGCATCTTCACACAGCGGAACCACTTCTACCGTTAGACCCTGGCCCAGTCATAATTTTTTCAGATCCGTTCTATCAAAGTCTGACAACTTGGTCATTCAAAAAAATAGGTCATTTGCTGCACGAAAAAGCAGTTATTATCACACAACTGGAACCTTGCATTTCCCCAACTCAACCATCGCACCACACGAACATACGTCCTCGACTCCATCTCGTCAGCTTCAAAGGTTAATTGGCAAAGATAAAACACATAATGGAAAGCCAACGCAAAACGATATAGAAAGCAAATCAAGCCCTTCTAATCGACCCAGACTCGCGAGCAGACATATGACAATGGCAGAAAGCAAGGATTCCAGGGACAAATCAAGGTCGAACACTGCAGCTGCTGACGAAGTCAACATCGCCATTCCTAATGCCCACTCTCAGAGAAAATTCCCGAATCCATTAAAGCAGCCTAGCGAAAGGCAAACAAGTAGCTACTTAAGGAAACAAAGAGAAAATGTCACTTTCAGCCAACCAGTAAACTCCAGTTCGAAGACACTCGAAAAGGATTCGAATGAGTTTTCAGGAATCAACGGCCCACGTATAGGCTTCCAGTATGAAATCATTGTTCCACCAACTCCACTTCCCACACCACCACCACCATCAAAGAATGTGAAAAAGTACTTTGTTAATGCGTCTACACATTATGAAAGAACAACCACAAGTGTTCCACAGTCGATAATAACTGAATTTAATGAATATAACCGTACCACTTCAGCTACTACATTGAATACAACACATCCCCAAGCAGCTGCTATAACCCCACAAATTCCATCACAAAGTCAAATTACTAAAATAAAACATGGAAACGATGCAAGTACCGCTTCCACGAAGTACAACAAAGGCAGTCACAAGACAACTTGGCCAAATTCACAACATCCGCCTACGCCAAATTTCCAATTAAATATGCATTTGAAAGGCATCTCCAAACCTGCTGGCAATGTTGCAAACTCAAATGGTAGCAACATCATTCACAAGACTCACCTGCCACTCTCAGGAACACGCTATCCCAATAATGCAAACGAAACTCACACAGAGATTAAACCGAACAACATGGGGGTATCATGGACAATAAATCACATTCCCAGCACTACACCTACGGCCACCACTACAACTTCCATTACAACTTCTACTTTTCTTCCAATTGTCAAAAGAGGCGGAGAATGGAATTCAAGTAAAAACACTCTTCTTACAATTCAATCCCAAGCTTTATACCATCAACCCACGCAGTCCTATTCAACGGCGAGAGTACCGACTCAGCAGCATGCACAGCAGCTTTCACCAGAAAGTATGTTTGACAATGAAGGTGCTACAACCAGTAATCAATCTTTCCATCGACTCACATCTTCCATGAATCTTCCGCCTCGTGTGCCAGATGCTGGCTCCAAGCAAAACCGTGTAACTCAAAACCGCGATCTTAATCTGGATAGGAATCAGACCGCAATCATACGACGACGAAACATGTTCACAGTCATCAATAAAGTAAATCCTAGACTAACCATTCAAGTGGAAAACAAAAATGCGACAACTAAAACAAAGGAGAAGGATAGGAAACCTAATAGAAGCGAGAAGTATTCAGACAATATAACCTTGAATCTGCAAGGAAATGAATTTCATGACCGAACAAATCAATTAACGGTTTCCAGTGAACCAATAGCCACGACCAGCATTCTCACAGGTCCAGATAAATCGGGAAAACTAACAACCTCCGGATATGACAATGACTATTTTGATGACGATGAAACGCAAAAGAAGCTTCAACATTGGATAGAGTCTGACCAAGGTAAAACTGTAAGTGCTTCCACAGAACTACCTCGTTTTACCAATTTAACATGGCCCTACTACGGCGAAAAGAATTCTTCTACTTCTATTCCTCATTCTGGAGTGAGTTCTCTGGGAACTCACGGTGCTGCGGCTTCTACCGCTCTCTCGGTATCTTTTACTTCCCAGCGTGATCAGAAAACACCAGCGTTCTCTTCTCAGTATGAATTTTATATCCCGTCAGCAGCTGCGGATCCCCTACGAAAACCAATTTTGGTGACGAAAAGAAGAAATAAAACAGCAGAAGCCACTTTAGAATCGACGTATCTGATTCCACCAGCAATGCCCACACAAGCAACTTCAACTACCACGATGAAAGTTCAAGACGAGACAGGCATATATCACTTGAAACAAACTGATCATAAAAGTAAAATCAAGCACAGTCATTGGGGCTCTAAAGGGTTGAACATCAAGCTAAAACCTCCAAAAGGCAAGCCTTTCTCCTACCAACTACAACAGAAACAACAACAACACAATATAAAGGTTTTGGAGAGCGCAACGGGAAATCCAAAGTCCACTTCGGCACATTTTACAACAAGCTATTCCCACACAACACCTCCTGTCACTTTCACCACCTTTAAGCATCAAAAGCATTTTGTAACATCTCCATCAAGCGCAAACACTTGGCCGTTTGGTGGAATAGGGCAGACAGAAATGGCTAGCTTTGTGACCGCAAAAACTCCCACGAATATTTGGTACAAGCCTACTATTAACCATTTTACGGCCGGAATCCCTATAAACGGATCACACTTATATGACAAGAATAATCAAGTTATCGATATTGTTACAAAACCATTCACTGGCAGTACAACAACGCCAACCTCGACGTCAAAAGTGGGTTATTACGTGGGCGATGACGCTACGCAGTCTTACAATGCAGCCTACGCTGTTTCTAATAAAGTTAAAACATCTCAAGGTGAACTGAGCAGTAGCAATACCGTTAGGGATGATTATCCTAACAACGCCAAAGGTCCTATTTTATTTAAAGTGTGGAGGCTGGGACCAGATGGAAAATTGAAGCTACAAGAACAAAGAGAAATCCCAGCGTGGGCTTTGCATGGTTACATTATGCCGAATAGTGGGACCATCCTCAATTTAAAACAGATCCCACAATCCCTCCAGCCGCTTGTCACCACTGCAATGAATAAAGAAGCAGCTGAAAGCAATCCGAAAGGAGACAGACCATATATATGGCATCCGCTGCCACTAATTTCCAGTCCAGGAATGACATCAACAACCACACCTATTCCAATAACAAATTACCCAAATGGATTCCTCACCGGCGACGATACTCATTCTAATTCAGTTAAGGGCACTACAGGCACGGGTCAATCCTCCATGGGATGGGGTGAGGAAGATGTGGGGGAAGTTACCTATAAGCAACCCGTTTTATTTAATTACGTGATATGGAATAATCCTTCGTCGATTTACGGTCAATCTATTATTCCATCAACACCCAGCCCGCAATTACTCCCCCAACCAACACCGGTGTCCTACTTCCCTCCGAGTCCAATAACTCAAGAATCCACTAGTAAGACCCCGTCCGTGGCTAAATACCCAGAAAGTGCATATACCAGCAAACCCAATGTCTCCCCAGCCAGTCTGACCTATGAAGAGCTGGAATTATTATTCCAAAAATATTTTCAGACCCCAACAACCACTAATGCTCATACGTCTACAACAACTGCACCACCTGCTCCTCTTGTAATAAACAAAGGTAACAAAGCTAAAGATGTAAATATACATATTAAAAACAAAAAAAACATTCACATTTCCACAATAACCTCTCTCGTGTACCTAGTACGGAGCCATTAGAAGCACACGTTTGTCGCATTCTGCACACGTAATGTGAATTTGAAATTTACGACATCCTAACGTAATCCGAAAGCACAAAAGCATGCACAGATGTGTTACAATATTTATACAGACATTCATTCTGTCTTTGCAGTGCCACCACTTCCTGATACTCCCCAATCCAGCACATGGAAAGACTTAAAAAAGGTTATTGCAAGCTTAGCATCTAAAAATAGTACCAGTAGCAATGACAAGGGTAAGTTTTATTATTCTGCTGTAATAAGAAAAAACGATAAAAAGCACGTGGTGGTGCAAGTTAATCAAGAATTCTAATCATGACTGTTGATTAGCTAGTTTTACTTTGGACAAAGACAAGTCCGAAGATTTGGAACTCGTTGGAAATGTGGCTTCGCTTGCTCTCATAATGTCCTACCTACAACAACACCACGATACAAGTACTACAGCCGTCACGCAGCCCAGAAGTACAACGACAATGATTCCATTTGGTGTCACCGATGATATGACGCCTCCGCATAGGGATCAATTGTGGGCAACCGTGTACCCATTATTTCAGCACTTTTTAAACAACCCAAATTACACTTTTATACCTCCTCCTGGCCACTATCCACTTTCGCCTCAAACAACTACACCATATCTTTCACTACCGCTGTCACCAGTGTCGCCACAAACTTTGCCTTCAACGCCATCAACAACGCCCACGTCCCCGACTCCATCTCCACTTACAGAACCCACTGACGATGGCTTTATTCGGTTTAATCATTATGCCAGTTACTTCCCTGTGATACCGGAGAGTCCAACAAAGCCTTCACTCGGGGTAAATCAAATCGCAATAACCAAAGTACCTAAACATGGTGCAACAACACAGCAAAATCTGCGATCTGAAGGGAAATTAGGTGAACTTGATGACTCCTATATTGACAGCTATCCTCCAAAATCCAAAACCCTTCTAATCATAAAAAAGATTAAAAAGAATAAAAAGTTTGACAAGAAGAAGAAAAAGCATAAGCTGACAAAGGCTCTCCTGGGTGCTGCACTTCTTCACAAAATTTCCAAGCCACTTTTGCACGTAGTGAAACAGCCCTCAAAATATTGGCTTGATCTAAAATTTGATATTGACTTTTATGATCTTATAAAAAAGCAGCTATTATATTTTCTAGCAATTAGATACATGCCAGTGGTAATGATACTAGCTCTTGGTGTACTACCGTTCGCACTATCCTTCGTACCCTTATTTTACAAAATGTTTTGGCTGAGATGGAAAAAATCGAAGCCAAAGTATATCAAAGTTCCAATGCCTTATCCCGAACCTTACCCCGTTCATGTTCCAGTGTATCCACCACCTCCACCTCCTCCTCCATATGTTCCCCATAATAACCATCATGATGAGAATGATGATTATGATCATTACGGCAATCACCCTCCAGAAGAACACTTACATAAACATAGTATTATAGTCCAAGACCACGATCATCGCGAGGAGCCATTTCCCATTGGCGTGCCACCACCACTTCACGCTAATGATTATCACTATGCAGCGGCAGATACTAGTGGAAATTCTTATAGTACAGATGATAGAACTCCTCCACCTAAAAGCTCTATCAAATTGATCCCACCACCACCACCACCACCTCCCACTCAACTAAAGGGAAGTCGTTATCCTAAAGTCATTAACAGTTTCAATTATGATGAAACTGATACTAGTGACTCACAACGTGACCATATTTACCAGAAAGCACACTCAAATCAAGAACACGGCCAGGAAATCCACGTTCACTTGCACGACGATGATATTCACGACCAGCAAGCCCTGTTTACACCAACTCCAGTGACTCGCTCACCCCTCACATACACAAGTTACACTAACAAAGACTTGCAACCTTATCCCGTAACACATTATCCAGCATCAAAAACATATGAAATTGGTTTCGACATTGGTCAAACACTAGCTGGAATGACTAACAAGCATGACATGGAAATTCTAAAAATCCTCGTTGAAAACAAACGGGATAAACTCAAAAGACTTTTGGAAATGTGGAACCTGGCAAAATACGGAATGGCAGTGGCTTCCAACGCAGTGTCCTCCTCGCTGTCAAATTCCCCCATTTCCAACATCATGAAACATGCTGGAGCCGCACATAGTCTGGCTAGGAGGAGGCGGAGGAGGAGGAAAAGGAAGCATAATTTACCGACCATTAAAATTAATGATAATGATAGATGATTAAGATATTTTCGTAGTTTCCAAAATATTTATTGTAAACAATACTGTGCTAATTGAGTGTATCCTAAATTTTTAATGCAATGCCATTGTGTGTATATGTATATCTACAAATCCAGACATTTTTTGGGAGATTTACATGTTTAATTTGTACAGTGCCATTAAAAAATAAAATTTTTGTATTGGTATATATTTCTTCAAAGCAACAAGTGTGACGCAATCATCCATCAACTTTTTCCTAGAGAAAGTCCGTTTTATACAGAACAGCCTACTAATAACATTTTATTGACCAATATAATATGCATTTTTACGTTGACGCAATGGAGTATTAGCCCATCCATCCGTGTATAAATAGATAGATAGAACGATGCTGGAAATACCGGAAAAGAAAAGGAAGCGGCCTTGACGCATATCTTATATATATTTTTCAATTCAGATTACGTTTCGCTCAAGTCCTTTGTATTTAGCGTTCAGTCCGGACCCTTTTAGTCAAGAACCGTTGATAAGTTTCACCTTTCCAGTAATTCAAATTGTAAATTAGTACATGTAGAGTGTCCAAATCACTTTTACAATCTACACATATCCGTGGTTATCAAGAAAAGTCCATTTGAAAATGAGCTAAAAATGTAGGACTTTGGATTTCGTAATGAGGAAG
>JAANSN010006470.1:0-10470 GCA_036850665.1 Dicranocentrus wangi | reverse complement strand
TGTTTTCTCCTGCAACCCTTGCACCTGACGCAGTTTGTTAAAAAAAGGGTCAACTCAACAGTAGTAGCAAAAGTGCATGAGAGCAATAATGCAATACTTGTTTTTGCTATGATAAACAAGAAGACCAAGTGCGTTTGTTACGTGGAATGGTGATATTATTGAATGCCAAAAAAGCTGACATAATATAGACGCGTGGTTTATAAACTTGATGTCAGAAGAAAAAAATGACTAGGCGTCAGAAATCTGACTTGTGGAATTTGCTTTTTGAATCCTTTGAGTAATACGTTCTGATGATAACTACGATGATGATGCATGTCGCAGTCAGTGGATACATGTACCTGTATGCATGTAAAAGATATAAATGTAGATTTAATTGGTAATTATAATAATACGTAAATGCACTATATATATCTCCTCCCCGCTTAAGTGAATACCCTAAACTTGTCATATCATTGGCACGGTACAGCACAGCTAGTTATCACATCACACATGCGTAAGATGTACATCACTGTTCCATCTTAAAAATGAATGCATTGGTTTGCAGCAGTAGTAGAGGTGTCGTCAGGTGAAGGTGAGTAAACGTGCTGTAATATCAACTACTGAATTTCACCGATGGATATTTTATTCAGGAATGTCAAGCTTGTTGCGCAAATCATTTTCCTCTTTAAAATGACAATTCCTACGGCTATCATTTGAAATTAAGCCATCCTCCAATTGTTCTGCCCAAAACGGTGTGTTTATCGTCGTACCCAATCCAATTTCTCATTTGCTGCGCATTAGCATTACATGATACTACCTTTTATCTACTCTACCCAAAATTGAGACAATTTGTCAACAATATTTTGCTTTTAAGACGTTGCATTACTAGTTGGCTTTGCTGCGTACTTTTCAGTGCCAATAAATAAAATACTTTTCTTTTGCAAGATCGGCAATAGGTCAGCCAAAAGTCCGTATTTTTTTCATGTTTATGGTACTCATACCTACCTGGCGACAGAATTCTTATCTGTATCAATTCCTCCCAGCTGAAAATGACAAATCACAGTCATACCTACGCCTTCCTTTAATTTTTAGCACGCAATCGCTAAAATACCTCTTTCTTGGCTCATCATAAATTCTCACAGTAATTGGAATTGGAACCAATTTTCTTTCAGTTGTGCTTTGGTGATTCCATTCCCCCTAATATAATTTTGAAATCTAAATAAACAATCTCTAGCAAAACTCCTACCAACCACCATGATGCATATGCACATTGCTGTTATGCTCCGTCTTCTTGCTTTTCACAAGGGTGGAGTACAAAATCCCTATAATCCATAATGTGACTGCACACGTTGCGCGTTGTCACAATTGCATTAAAAATTATCATTGCTATTGATATTTGCTCATCTACGATTCAGTTTATTCGTTTTTTCTAAAAGATAGCTTGGCAAATGGCTAACAAAAAATTTGCGGGATGCCAAAAAGTCTGAAGACGCTGTTGTGTAGTACATACAACATCATAAAAAAATCTTTTCTTCGCAAGTCATGCATCATGCACAATGCAGATGCATACGAATACCATGTTTACAGAGAAGCATTACATGGTAAAATACGATAAAGTGAATTGCATTCTACACCTTGTAACAATATTGCACTGTCGCACTTTAATTGTACTTGTTATTACCGTTTCGCTGCCAAATAAAAAGAGTAACAAAGATAGATTGTCGAGTGAGCTGTGGTCCTGTCCCGTTTGGATATCTTACAAGGCATTGATGACAGCAGCGGTCGCATTTCTCTATTGCAATAATGCTGCTTCTGTATATACCCATTTTTACGCATTTATTTTGGTGACCACTAAAGGAACATAAAAAGGGCATTACTCATTGCATTACCAACGAACTGAACTTGACTGCGTAGCTGAAATAAATCTTTTCTTTCAAATCGCTGATACACGGAGAAGATGAGCACGCTCTATATATTATTGTATGACAACTACAAGTTAACAGGAATACCTTTCCATTTATTCTTAATTAGTTGTAATTGAGTACAACAACAAATCAAGCCATACATATTCGAATATTAGCTAACACAGCTTACATGCATTAAATGCTATCAGTTTTTGGACGCACGCATAATTACAATAATAACGATTCTTCATTCCGTCGTTAGATTACATTACATTGCAAATGTGTAGTAGAGTGTTGCACTGTTATTTGTGTACTAATTAATGCTAGAATATTGCATATTATCCAATTAAAACAGCTCAACTAACCAATAAGTACATGTTCAACAAATTAGAAAACTAATTAGCAACGGTAATACGCAGAAAAAGTTGCAAATACACACTCATGTAGCTATTTTTGATTTTACAAATGAATATGTTCAAAATAAATAAAAATTCACTAGAAACTAAATTTTTCGAACACTACATAATCCTAGTCTGCATCTTCGGAACCCTCGTTTATGTTCTCCATTTCTAAAACAGGAGGATAATTGCTTGAGTAAGTTCCCGGAGACAGATTCAACTGATATTTAGATCGCATTAAAGATAAGCGTCGAATGCTCAGGACCTCGTCTCTTTTCAACATTTCTTCATATCGTTTGCTGATAATAAAATAATAAATTTGGATTATTGTATGCTTATATATTTCTGTATTAATGACACCTGCACTAACCTCCACAATTTGTGCTGCTCTGCTAGGGTTTCTACCGCGTCCTCTCGTAATTTCTGGTTTTCACGTTCACTCTTTTCAAGTCTTTTCTTTAACTCTGCGTTTTCCTTTATCAGTGCCGCTATTCGTTGTTCCTGCGTAACATCCGCCGCGGTAATAACTGTTGCATTTCCGTCATTCGCAGAAGAATTCGAAGTTTCCACATCGCTGTCGCTAGCAAAACACCTGTCCGATGATGAATCATTCGACGAGGAATCGAAAACTTTGCGACTTTGGGTCCCAATTTCATTTCGACTAATTAACTTGGTACGTGTGTGCTTTTGTTCATTGTCCTCAAAGTGAACTTTTCGAGTATTCTTAGTTTCTTGTTTTTCAATCGGTCGAAAAACAATTACCTACAAATTTATAGCATCAGTGCTTAAATAATACAAACTTTCACACTTCCACGTTACCGAATCATGGGTAAATATGTGGACTTTTATTCTGTATGATAATTGAATTGTCTAATTTAGATAACAGAAACCTTACGTTACTGGCAATCGCCGAATTATTTAAAACCCGAAGTGTCGAATCTGCCATTGACGGATCAGGATTAACATTGACAAGCATACAGATGTGTGTGGATGATGTCAAAAAACTTTTAAAAATATGGGTGAGTTTGCTTTCACGAAAAGGGATAGTTTCAATGACTGCATTTCCATGTTGCTGCTTTTCACTACAATTTAATTTAATGATATTAAATTCCTTTGCAAGCATGATATTACGACTAAATACGACAAATAAATGTTTTACCGTAAAAGACGAATGACTTTAAGAAGAATTACGAGTGAATTGTTAATATTTCCTGATTCTTTCAGTCGGCAACCTTCGTTTTCGGTTTGATGTACTCTTTCCATTCCGGCGAGATCACAAAAGGTTAATCTAAGTTGTACCCAACCATATCATTATCATTAGACACTCTATTCCTTTTACCTGGAATCGGTCAAGATTAGAATATTAGGCCCAATTTAGTTGTGATGAAGAACCTGTGAACAGTTTTTGGATACGGCATAAGCCCGTCTCCTATTCCTACAGTTACTACACGGAGAGTGAACAAAGAATGTGATCGACTAGATCTTTCATTCATTTGTGTAGCAGCAAACTGCAAATTTTTTCTGCCAGCTTGAAATATTTTAAAGGCTTCTTCTGCAGACGTTACGTGAACCTCCGTAAGATCTAATAAGAGCAATCACAACGTTAGGATCCTTGAATGTTAAGTTCTATAGTAAGTATGCTACAAACTAAATTAATAATCTACCTTTAATATATACGTATCCATTTCTATCTTGCACCAGTTTTTTCTCCTTCCTTCGTTTGGCCTTTCCAAAGTTAACATCATCCAGTAAATCATATACACGCTCATTATATAATTCGGCAAATGAAACCCACACACTGTACATGGTCGTGTTAGCAAAGAGGGCATAACTTATTTGATCTAAGTGGCTAACTAAATAAATTCATAAATCCAAACTGGAAAATTATAGCAAGTTCTTCGATAATGTATCGTATTGTCAACTGCGTTCATTGAGCTTGCTGTGATGACTTACCGCCTAGCAAATCCACCGTAGATGCAGACTTGCTGGAACTCGAAGATACCGTACTGCATACACTTGTCTTCTTGGCTCTTAAACCGATTAGAGCACTTTTCTATGGAATAGTGAAATAAAATGACAAGAAATATAGTAAAATGTAAGAAAATGAGCATGATAATTTTTGAAGTATCACGAGGAAGCTCCTACGCGAATACTTACTACGGCGGCTGCGGTCGACAAGATTTGATGTTTTTTTCTTTGAAACTCTTCAATTTCTTTCGCGTTAAGGTGAAGAAACTTATCGTAAAGATGTGGCTTAATATCTCCATTTGTGAACAATCGGTCATGTATTCTATTAAACACAGCATCGAGCGTTCGGGGAATTATTCCAAATTCAGTGCCGTGTCCTGTTGGTATAATTAACCATATCATGCCAATAATATATCAAAACCAGACAGCTTACAAGTAATATTGACCAGTAAGTAGTAAAGCATAAGTATGACTTACCCTGAAGCGTATAAGTTTTGCCTGAATTTGTTGCACCATAACTGAAAATTAAGCAGTTTTCATTTCTCAGAAACTTTTCAATGAGTGGTGTCATGCACACATCAAAAACAGTTGATTGGGGGCATTCCGGCCCAAGGATTTTGGTGAATTTGAATTCAGTCTGCTTCAATCGTTGTTTGCCCGGAAACGAGTCCACCGTTTTCTGAATCGGATGCGCAATGATCGTCGTATCATTTTTGATTTGAAGTAACTTCCCCTGAAATCAATAAATTATAAATAAAGGTTTTTACGTGTTGTTAACGTGTGAAGAGTTTATTTATCCCCTTCCCCACCCTCAAGAATCCTTCCCAAGTACCTTTTTCAATGAGACCTTCGTTTTCTGCTTTTGTGTGGGTCGAATCCTCAAGAAAGTTTTCAACTTTTCCTCTTCCAAGAGCTCAACAATAGTATCTTCAAAATCAGAATCCAACTTTTTTACAATCCGTAAGTCAAATTCATGCGTTGGAGGATGCAATCCAGTATTCCCATGCAGATTAAAATATGACGGGCGAGTCAGAACTTTAGAAACTTGTAAATTCGTAGATTTCGGAGGATTATTATTGACTTCTTGCGAATCAGTTTCCAGGGACGGACACGTGTCGGAATTAGCATCATCCTTAGAATATTCCGTCTCAGAAATCGTATTAACAGCCATTTTATTGTAGATTACAAATCAAACGACTTAGTAGTCCGCGTCCGGTCCCGGTCTACTGGTAATAGCTCGCCAAGTGTTGAAAAGTCAAAATTTGGAGGAAACACGAACCAATATCGAATCATCTAAACATTATTGCATCTGCTTTGCTCCAGGCAGTCCCGGCTCCCAATAATCCAAATGGGCATAAATGCTATCCCATCTCAAGAACGAAATCAATGTCACAAGTTCCTGGCTGGTCCTGCAAAAAGTGGTTAACGTTCTAATAGTTTGAATTTGAACTGAAAATATGAAATAGGAAGCTTGCTGGCTGACTATGCTTAATCAGCGTATAACGTTAATGCTTTTAATTTAAACATGAATGACTAAAAACATATTATGCCCAAATGCCAAATGCCAAGTACACTAATCAAAGTTGGAGTTGGAAAACAGAAACTTACTCAATTTTAAGAAACTTATTATTATTACATATTATTATTGTCATTTATTATTATTGCTGTGCGTTCACTCACACTCCTCAACTCTTAATTAACGTTAACCCGTATTAGCGAAACCATAATATTTATGAATGGATGGTACGGTTCACTTACCACAACCTATGTACAACGTACACGGACGGAAAACGGAAATAATTAGCTCAAATCCTGTCAAATACGGCTTGATCCCCGGTGGCGGCGGCCAGGCAGGCCTGATGACATCACATGACAGTCAACAGTTGTGTGGGTGGTGATGTGTTATGAATGACTGATGAGATGATGGACTATGATGATGACTGATGACGATGACACATATGATGACGTAGACGTCTCCTGTGGATGTTGATTTTAAGAAGGTAAGTAAGTAGCTAAAATACTGAATGACGGTCACTTCTAATCTTCGTCTTGATTTTGTTGTTGTATATACCTAATACCTATATGCAATATATCATGTGGATGTTGGAGTTGGGATTTTGGGATGTGTTGTCTTTTGTAATTTGTAGCGCTGATTTAAAAGGAAAACTTGTGAATTGTAAATATGTATTCGTAAAATCTGAAAACTGAATTCGAGGAATTTGAATTAGGAAAGGGCAAAGGGGTCACAGAGATCATAGAATCCGAGTAAGTACACAGGGATGCTGTGATGTGGCACTTCTTGTCACATCTGACATGAGTGAGACTCGACTGGTAGCATAGCAGACTCACTTACAAACTCCGTGAAGTTTATTAAAACATGACGTTAATATGCACCGCTACCGATGTAATTAATTAGTACAATTTTTCATTGCGCATTTTTATATTTATTTACCATGTCGTGCACATGTGTATAATTCAATTGATCATGCATAAAAATGCAATTGAACCTGATAGTAGGTCATTTCNTGCATAAAAATGCAATTGAACCTGATAGTAGGTCATTTCATTGCATCTATCTGCATCGTGTGTAGGTAATTCAATTCAACTTCAACATGTATCATAATATAGATCATGCAATGCATAAGATTACAAGACGGGGACTGTACATGTCATAGTTCATAGTCATAGATGAATGCATCTGTGACGACATATTTTGCAGCACTTGACTGACACGGGGGCTTTCAAACACTGAATTCCTCCAACGCCACATTCTTCCAGAGCTACAGCAATGGGAGCTCAAATTAACATTCTACTCCAGCCACTATTACTACCTCTTTCTTGTGAAGTTCCTATTTTGTTGTTCTTTGTCCTATTATCTGCTATCATCCTCTCCTCAAGTTATGCATGTATTAAAATAAATATATGTATAAGTAATAGCACAAATACCTACTTAAACTGCCTACTAATACTCAAAATGCCAAACATGTAAGTATATGAAGCAAAAAATGGCACCATACTTATAGTTGTTGCTGGCCAAAAATTACGTGCATGAGGGAGGTTGAGGGAATTGAGGAATTTTAGAACCCAACAACACACTTCATCTTCAGCTGCGTCTTTGTCGCATAAAAATAAATAGAAAGTGCAGGTTCCAAATGGAAATTGTCATACAGTATATTTTAGTACAGTAAGAGTAATCCCGGACGGAAGGGTCATTCTGGTCATTCATGTCATTATGAATTACCAATTACCATGTATTGCTATAGCGCAAGATGTACTGGTACTTGGTACTGGATTAACAGATTGTATTGCATTGCTATTGCTATCTGCCTCATGGCACATTTATTTACCCGATACATTTTTGTTTACTATCAAACATGAAACATGACATGCGATCCAAGTACAATGTATGTTACTTACACTTACACATTACGCCGGAAAAGGGACAGGTGACATCCGTCATCATGTCAGGTATTCAGGCCGTCGGTATATCACAAAAATGAAAACTATGTATTTATTTATACATTACTTTTGCGATTACATCTGACAATGAGAGAAGATGACTTGGATTTCTGATGCTCAATATGTGAAAATGAGCCCCGTTTATAGCATCGACACAATTCTGAATGCTCTTTGCGAAGTTTGCTCTTTGCTCTAACCCTTTGCAACATCTCCTCTTGTGAAAGAGTCAACTCTGAACACTTTCTGTTCGATAGCCACACTTGCCAGTTTGGGGGACAAATGGACAACTTAAAAGTGACAACGGAACTGAATGAAAAATTGAACTCAGAATTCTTACCTGTCTGTCATTGTTGCCAGTAACTAGTTTTACATGTTGAACACATCGATCTGCGCCCATTGTTGTGATTTTCGAGGCAAACCCTTGCATTGCATAACTATGGTGTTTTCCTGTATATACTTTTAGACATCCAATAGCAATTAGCATGGTCTTTGTGTACTCCAAAAATCATGCAAAAAATGTTAAATAAATAATTTCATGTTAAAACCTTTCACATGTCATGCATTGTTTGCACTTATGTACAAACTGCCATCATCATGTATTTGGTATTTTCTTTCAATTTTATGACTTCTCCGTTTATCAGCTATGTTAATGCAAATATAAATAGTCTATATAGGTCAGTTCAGACAAAGATATAAAATTATGGAAAAAGTGATCGGAACATGGAACGTGCGTATTACTGACAGCATTAGTTGTCAGAATATCATCGCAATATTTTTAGTATGGGTTTGAGATGTGATAGAGGAATATATATGCATTATCGCATAAGGGTTCTGAATTAGAAAGAGCCAGAGGTGTCGATTTCAAAACATAATTTTAGTCGTTGTTCGCACAACTCACAGTTTAACGTTTCTTTAGGTGTTTACACCATGGCATGTTTCTTGCGCTTACTTATTGTACTTCTAATGATTCTAACGAAATGCCTCTCTTCGTTAGACGCATTAGTCGGAGGTGGAAGCAACGACAATGGGGTAGTCAGTGCAGTTGTACGTGTTAATATATGTCGTACGTACAAGGAAAATGTTAATTCCAATCAAACAATCTGGTCATTTTTTGAAGATTCAGACGATTTCAGGTATGCAATGCCTTTGCGTTAATTAGCTAATTTATTCATTAACAATGCCAAAGCCATTTTAGGGAGGGAATCATTGTTTTAATCAATACAATATTATGTTTTTCTATTTCAGTGTGCATCTAATTTCTGAACCTCTAAGTTGCAACAATGCTATAAAATCAGTGTTTCAAAGGGGGAAGGTCATAAATGAAACTAATTCCAGTGCGTCCTTTACACGGCAAGGATATTTTCATGATGGTACCTCGTATTACAAACCAGAAAATTATTGTTTAAGCTCGTAAGTTATCATGTGATCACTATCATGCTTGCTGTTGCTGTATATAGTTGCTTATGAAGCCTCGCACTTTTCTAAAAAAAATTGTATTCTTGATTTTAATTTAAAGTGCATCCGATGAGAAAGTAGAAGTTCAACTTTGCTCACCAAAATGTGTTCCAAATAATATTTGCGTTCCAAAATGTTGTGGGGCTGACGAGGTGTTAGTTTACTGGAAGTTTAAATGCAGGAAGCTCGCCAGAAATGAAACGCACTGGGAACCACAAGTCTTTGACGAGGACGAAAATGAAATTTATAGCGAGAAATCAAATTTGTATCTTCAAAAATATCCATGCGATGTAGACCAGTTAACAAGATTTCCATTTTCAGATGTGAGGACGCCTAATAAGGACGGCTTCGAAGAACGGTATGCAATGCTATTCGTACTGGTAGAGACCACGTCAGTTTAAAATACTTCTAAATAAGTGAATTACAATAGAATAGATGCGTTATTTTGTGTAGCGAAGCTGTAAGATTCAAAAATGGAAAACCAGAGTTTTTCAGTGTTGACCGCGAGTGGAAAGAAATAAAAGGCGTCTACTGCCTGGATGGATTTGTGAACATGGGAAATAGTGACAGAGCTTACAACGGGAGTAAAAGTGGTTATCAAGTTTTACTATTATGTCCTAGTCAGGAAATGCTACGTCCAACTCAATTCGTAAAATCTACAGAAATATTTCGATATTTACGAAACTAGTCACTTTTGATAAGTTGCTTGCTAACTGATTATATTTGTTTAGAATGCACCTCGAGCAATCACCTACACCATTGTGTTATTCTTGTCCTCTATCTTCTTGCTTCTTGCCGTTATTACTCATTTGACTCTTTTAAACAAACAAAATCTTCGTGGACTCACTGTCTTGTCCCATCTTGTGAGCATGCTTTTCTCTTACATTTCACTTGGAATGGCCCATTTCTTATCGGTATATCCAGAGTATAGAGGAGGTTATCAAAGGGCTCCTTTTTGCATGGCTGTAGGTACGTTCTCTGACACTTTGCCGTTGCCATTATGATTATAGTGAAATAACTCAAAACTTAATGACATGCTACATGCTATGTATTAAAAAAGTTTTTACAATTTCACAGCTATATCCGCCCATTACTTTGTTGTATCAAGTTTCACTTGGCTTGCTATTCTTAATTTCCACATGTGGTCATCATTTAGGTAAGCATTTCCAAACCCAATGTTACAAGATGTCGAGTAAAGTGTTTAGTTTGATGGCTTTGTTACATTGAAAATGAAGGGGAATACAAGTGGCAAGAAATTCCAAAGGATTAGAACGGCTAATAATGTACTCCTTTTTGGGATGGGGACT
>JAANSN010006469.1:0-10470 GCA_036850665.1 Dicranocentrus wangi | reverse complement strand
AAAATCTTAAAAGAGTGTAAACAACAAAAGGCAAGGCAAGGCAGGGCAAAAGATATTTTCTCAAGGTGTGTTTCAACTTTTTCCACGCTGCGCTGAAGACTGTGAGAAATAAATATTGATCCACTAAAGTCCAACTTGTTGGACCACTTTTCATTACGCTATTACATTGGTGACAGGTATTAGGTGTGAAGTAAGATAATTGTTGTTGCCAATCTGGGTCATCAATCATATCTCAAGAAGAGAGCATAAAATTGAAAAATCTTTGAATGATCTGTTTCACATAAATTGTAAGGTTTATACGTCATTCTGCTTTTAAATTAGCAGCCGAAACTTAACTTTGCAATAGTTTCAACCTCTGGCTGCCCGTTTGGATATCTTGTAAAATAATTGAGACTTAGGGAGCATGGATGTTTCGTCAAAAATCAATAATTCTCCTCGTCTTAGGTCTCGTGCAAAAGGGATTTCAACTTGGTGATTTTGTCCCCTTGCCTTGAGAGTGAACACAGAGGCTCTTCACTTCAAGTCACGACGACAAACAAATACGCAAAAGTAATATATTGGATTAGTCCATTTGCTGCTTTTTCAATCGCACCTACACGTGACACGTGAAATGTTGATCGAAGCGCAGAAGAGGTAAACTACTTACTTTTGGTGTTTGAGACAAAGCATAAAAGTGTCTCTCGCTGGTTTAATGTCATCAAAAATACGAAATGCGAACGGTTTTTGACTTTTTTCTTTTTTGGCATGTGAAAAAAAGCTTCCGGGGTTGTTTTATTTGGTGACTTAAGAAGAAATACGCTCTCCTCTTCGTCGTCACTTTTAATGGGAACAAAACCATTAAAATGCTTTTTCTATTGATTAATGATCAAGATGAAATAAACTAGTTATTTTTTTTGCAGGCAGTCACGTGGTCTTATGCACACTATGGGTGTGTGTGTGTGTGTTTTGTGTTAAGGAGGGCTAAACAATTTTCAATTACATTTCGATTTCACTTTCACTATACGCACCACGTCCAGCCCGTTGGTCCCACTAATAAATACAATGTAATTAAATTTATTATTAGTATGAATCAATTAAACGAGCGATGAACTGAGGAGTACGAAATGAGTTTTGCAAATAAAAATAAAATAGACAGTTTTTGCTAAAAAGGATGTTTTTGTTTTGGATTATTGTAATCCCTGGATTTTCATGACCTTTTTGTCATTCTTCTTCTTCTTTTTCAACTATTGTCTCGTTTTATACCTTTCTGCTTAAACTCAAAATGTCACCTTCGATTTGAGCTCGACGAGTGGAAACACCAAAAATGAAATCTTATTAGCCTCGGCGGAAAACAATTCCGCCATTTGAAGTCAACTTTTCCTTCTTCTTCTTCTTCTTCTGGCTTTTATTAATCCAGCTTTTTTGTTTTTGTGTGCACCACTCAAGAACTTTACAGCCGAGTGCGTAATGCACCACGTCTACAGCCACTTACACACATAGGTATATGTATTTTGTCGAATACCACCAAAATTAACTAGCTCCCACACATTTTTCCCATCTTCAAAAAGCAAAAAAAAAAATCTCTCACGATCTATTCGTCTTAGTATTTTTTTTCTGGAAGAATGAAAAAAAAAATAAAAAAATAAAAACATTTTATTCCAACTTCCTTTTAGAGTCGGTATATGATCACAGTGTTCAACAAGAAAATGACATTGAATGACGAAGTTGAAGTGGATTATGTACTTGAGAGTAATTTTCGTGTATATTTTCTGTGTGATGACAGAGAGAGAGAGAGAGGTACATCGTGCATGAAATAAATATAAAAAAATATGCATGCGTTTTTCCACTCTTTTATTTATCCTCTCACTGAGCATCCCACTTTTTCCCATAAATCACGAAAAATGTGTACTAACAGCAGCAGCAGCAGCAACAGCAGCTACCACTGTAAATACTTTTATGGAGCGTAGCAGAACCGTCTCGCTAATCAACTAGATAATCAAACAACAAAATCAAATGCTATCATTTTCAGAGTGACATTTTTTCTTGGAGGAATTACATGTAGGAATAGGAGGAAGGAGGAGGATACCATGCATGCATATCACATCCCGTCCCCCGGCATTGGACAAATCCGACATGAATATTTTAGCAATCGAAAAAGAAAAAGCATCTTGCAAAATTATGGACCACTTTGACAGGATAATTCTTATTTCTCATCTGCAAAAGAGAAAAGGACAAACCTTTTATATACTTATATTATTACATTTCTCATTCTCACACTTGTTCCAAAGTGCAGACCGCATCTTTTCAGCGTCATGTTTCAAAGTGCATCTCTTGTAAGAAAAACCGGAGAAAAAAAGAAGAAGTCTTTGAGAAGAAAAAAAAATTATGTATGTATTTTTTGTTGTTGCTGGTCACACACATCCACACCGTCCACACAGTCGGTCTGGCTGCATGCATACATCACCCCTAATGTTATATAATAATATATGAAGAAAAAGTCAAAAGAAAAAGCACGTTATGCGAGTTTCACGACGACGACGACGAGTTACTTACTTACTTGCTTACTCTATACGGGGCTGAGATAGATGGAGGGTGATATAGGATCATGGAAAAAAGAAGACATATAGTCCAATATCCCATGGGAAAAAATGGGTAGTCAAAAAATTTGTAATAGGCTCACAAGACGCATAAAGTATGCAAGCAGGCTGCCGGTGCAATGTTGAGCTTGGCCTGACGATGGGAAGCTATTAAAGAGGGCCATGCGAAAAACTCGACAGCCGACATAACAACATTCAAACCAAGTATCAGAAAAAATCCAGTTCTCACGATCTCTCTCTCTACGAGCGAGCGGGATTTTATATATACCCTTAATAAAAAGGCATATACCTCATGTCTGCCAGCTCTGCTGCTGCTGCTGCGGGTTGTGTTGTGTACGTACATATATATATATATATCCCACAATGATCCATATATTTACTAGCTTTACTACCGTGACAGGTTTCGCCCGTCAACAAGGGGATGGATGCAGTAGTAGTGGTAGTAGTCTCTAACATGATGTAGTAACAGTAGTAGAATATTTTGTACAAGACAGTCATCATCATCATCAGAGTCAAGTCATGATCTCGAGTTTTTGGGGGATATACCTATAAACCACCTTTTAAAGACATTTTTTTGCTAACTTCTCAAGACATCATATCGTAAATCCAATATTCACATGTAATATCATCAGATATGTATCTTATACCGGAGAAGTTTATGGAGAGCGAGAGAGAGAGAGAGAGAAGACGTGATATCATTACACATTGTTTGCTACCTTGAGAGGAAAAAGAATGTGAAAGAGTTAAAGCTCGTCATATTATACCATACCGACCAGATAGGGATGCGATGTTCATATGATGGGTATATGGCCATAACCAGTGTGTAAACCGTGTGGAACACGTAAAAGTGTACCCACAAAATGTTGGATTTTAGCTTTTAAAAGGATAAAAAAGACGGACTCGCCACAAACACAAAATATGAGTAACAAGGGCCAAGTCGTCGGACTGTGTGTGTGTGATCATCATCATCATCATCATCATGATCATCATATTGTTAAGTATACGTGAGATCATAAAATTGTAATGGTAATAGTTCAATACTTCATTCAAACCATGCATTATGGATATGTATAAAGGCAACAAGGAATACATATATATTTGAGCAGCCAGCTAGCTTCAGCGTTTTCCAGAGAGAGACAAAGTCAGCAGGCTTTAGTTTCCGACGATGCACAGATAAAAACTAGGGGTGGCTGTGGCCCATGCATTTCATGAGCGTACGCAAGCATCCCTTCCCCAAATAACATACGGCGGTGCACACCGTCTCACATGAGGCAGGCCCGTAGTCAGGAAATCATCCCTTTAATGTAAGAACGGACGAACGAGCGAGCGAACGGCAAGTACCTTGTGGAGCGACGACGGCCTACCCGGGGGTGCAAGAGAGCCCTTTTTCTGTGCCAGCATACAACACACACGTTTCAGCCAGGATATTTTACCAAGCAGTGCTGTGTATAAGAAGGCACATCACCATTGTTGGCTCTATACCTTCATATATTATTACTACTACTACATTGTTGAGCCTCGCTAGGTTTTTCCAGTTTCGGATATTGGAGTGAGCACGTATGTCGACCGGCCGTCACTTGCGTTGCAAACGTCAGACACGTGCCTACCCGACGACGGACAACAACTAAAAACTTCCTCCGTGACCTGACCGGACGTTGTTGTGTCTTGGAGTTAAAACACACAAAAGTTGAGAAGATTTTACATCAAGATTCTGATTCCGATTCTCTCCCGGTTTCAACAACCTCTCGTCGTCGTCATCATCATCTTCAGAGGAGTCTGCAAAAGCAACAAGTGGTTTTCTTTTACCAAGAAAAGTAGAGCAATAAGCTATCCAGTGAGAGAAAAAAAGCGAGACGCACATGAATGACACATGTGCTGCTGTGTGAGAACTTTTTTCATTCAGTGTTTTTTTTCTCATTGATTAAAAGGATCATAATTGTGATCAAGGTGTGGTCACATCAATAATTGACGATTACGGAAAAAGAAGAGCCCAGGTGAAACGGTTATTGTTATCAAATACGCCTGATTGACGAGAGAAGAAGAAGAAAAGAGTTTTTTTGTCTCCCCTGCAGGCATCATCTCTTCGTTTTCCCTCGCCAACTGAACCGTGTGAATCAATAATCATAATATCATCATCATTCATTATATACATTTAAAAGATTAAGTGACAACAAGGAACTAGATCTTCCGTCGCCAGAAGCTCATCAAAGTCCCACGACTCCTGATTGTTGTTGCTAAGAATGCACTTTTCCTCTAATGCACTCGTCAGTTGTTGTCGAATGCAAAAGCTCTGCTGCACCCAACCAAACTGATGATTTACCAATAACAGTCTATACCAACCAACCCCTCAATAAAGAGTATACATATATTATATATATAATCACTAAACTACATTTTTATTTTTTTTCTTCCTCGTGAATGAAGTTGTTGATAAAATGTTGTTGCTCGTTGGGGGAGAGTAGTAGTTAGTAGTACTTCATTAAAAAAGATTATTGAATTTTGAGAGTGGACATCACACAGTACAATACAATAGACAGTTTCGTACAAAAAGTTCAAGAGCGTGGGAAACAGTCTTGTGACACATTTAATTTCCATTTAATGATCTCAATTTTTATACTACACTGACTTACTGAGTTGCGACGACCAAGAAAACAATACCTGTTTGCCAAATAGTCAAAGTTGCTCCACAGCATTGCACACCAGCAAGGAACGACGAGCACATCAATAAATTGCTGAGAAAAAGGCATAAGGAATAGGAAAGAAGATATTGATAGTGGTGGGGACGGACGGGGAGATACACTTATTCTTTTGAGAGAGTGACGTCTCTCGAGTGAATCTTGTTTGTTGCAAAGTAAACAGCAACTTATTGAGCACCACCACCACCAATTTTTACAAAGTTACCTCATCTCTCATCTCCTTACTCACTGCTCATCCCAGATGAGCAAGAACGGATCGTGTGACCAAGGCGAAGTCACTCTCATTTCCCTCATAACTCAGCCGAGTGATTATTCAAGTTGATATTGGATGAGAAGAGCATATCATTCCTTGGCTTGACTACCACTGCTACTACTTAAACAATTATACAGAAAAGAAAAACTGGGTCAGAACAAGTAAAAAAGACAAAAAAGTAATTGATTGATGTTCATTACTGCAGTAGTAGTGGTCAGAGAGAAGAAGAAGAGGATATTTTATTGTAGTACGCATTGTAAACTTGTAGCCTTATCACCAGTTTGGATCGATACGTCATCGAGATGAAAAGGAATTATTAAGTTTTAATCCCTTTCTCACACAAAACACCTCTCCATTTCAAAACTTTGCGTTGATGTGACAAGAAGAAGACTGAAGAGCGGAGAGGAGGATTTTGAAATACTGATAAAAGAAGAAGAAGCATTTATATATTAAACATCGAGTGTGCAAAAGGAAGTGCAACTATTCAACAATATTTTCTGTGAAAAAAAAAACTAAAATACCGTGTTGACAAGTTATAATTACATTGTGCCCCCTGAATATAATTTGTGACTCTGGTGGACCTTTCTAAAAAAATTCTAAAGTGAAAAAAACTGTGCCAATGCTGAGCCACAGAAAAGTGGATATTTAAATAAGCAAGTGGAATTTCCCCTACAACACATTTCATATGCAGCAATCGGGTGTAGTCAGTTACTCAAATTTGGGGAAAATTGAGTCATTTCATCATTTCCCGTCGGGTGTTCCACCAGCAGTGGAATACCTACATCATCATCCTCATCACCACCACCTCCAGCACTCACCACACTCCCCGGCTGTGGTGAAGTCCGAGTGTAGCCCTCCACCGCAGCAGTATTCATCATCCCCAAGTCAATATGGCCAAGAGAGCGCTTAGTGATAGTGATTGCGATGACCTGTTCTCCGACACGAAGGAGAGGTAAGTACAAACAATGCGCTATATCTATTTTCGTTCGGGTAGTGTAATGTAATCAAAATAATACGCAATAGAAAATAGAAAGGATCTCATGAGAATATATATATATAGATAGATATCAGATCAGTTGATGTTGTTGATGTTAATGTGAGAAGGAGTGTTTGCATATCCGTAGTCCATATCTATTTTGGGGGGAGTTTAGGGACCCATTTCCAGAAAGTGTAGGACACTAGGTTAATATACTTATATTCAAGAGGAGAGGATGTGAATGGGAAAGGAAGAGGGCGAGTGATGATGGTGAAATTTCACGTGATGGCATTCTCTTTGGGGAAATGTGAACTCGAGCGAGATATATGTAACACACGACCACGACTTGCATGTCCTGTTCTTGGTGGATGGAGAGTGTGGAGAGAAAGTTTGTCTCAACTCATACAAGTTGTGCATATATATATCTTTCTCACTTTTAACTCATACTTGGTATGTGGGTATATGATTCCACACTGAGATTACGCAAGGAGAAGTCATCCAATCTTCATCGCATGTTTTCCATCACAAAATCTCCTCCAAAATCTTGTTGTTGAGGGGGAAACTTGGGATTATATAGGTTTCGAAATGCGATGAGATCACGTGACTGTTAAATTATTCAAGTACATCATGCTTTGGTTAGATAAGAGTCGGCTAAAGCACTTTGGAGAAATTGAGAGATGTCTGGGGTGGATTGGGAATTGGGAAACCAAGAAAGAAAGAAAGCTATGGTATTTCAAGTCCAAACATGCTGCTTGATTTAAACGTAGAAAGTTATTATATTTGGCACCAGAATTCATTAATATCATACAGGTATGATGTTTTACTACTATCGATCACAAGAAAAGTTGTCATAATTAGAAGACTCAGTGTAAAAGCTTTGATGCTTGATGTCTCTCGTTGTACCTCCACACATTCACATTATTTGGCAATCCCACGATCCCTTTTTTTATTGTCAAAGTCTGATCAATGGCATATTTCAATTGCAGCTGTATGACCCCACCAGGCTCCGACACGGGAGCTAGCATCAGCCGGAAAAAGCGGCGTGGGATAATCGAGAAGCGAAGACGGGACCGAATAAACAACAGCCTGACCGAGCTCCGACGCCTAGTTCCCACCGCATTCGAGAAACAGGGTTCGGCAAAACTGGAAAAAGCTGAGATTCTCCAAATGACCGTGGACCACCTCAAAATGCTCCATGCTAAAGGTTTGTCTTCATTCAATCCTTGTCAAAATAATAAAAAAACACTTCTTTATCAACCTTCAGCCAAACCATCTTTTTGACACTTTGAATCACTTTAATTGAGCCCTTTTATCTATTTTCTTGAAAAATCTCATTTTTCTCTTCGATGTTTCATAAAACTCTTGCACGATATCCTTATAGTTAGTATTCATCATCCACTTTCCAATTTGATTAGCGACCATATGCAACCCGATCTCGTTAAATTTTTTTGCTTGTTGTTGATGTTGATTTACATGCAAATTTTTTTTCTTCACGAAACCCAATTTGCTTTTTTACGATCCCATATTATATTATATTATATTATTTCATGTTGCAAGAGTAATTTTTAATATTGCGTGCAATACCCAAGTTAATTGGTGAACGGATGACTTTTCAAACTGAAAAATTTTAATAGCTAATCGATTATTATTTTGCTGATCCTCACGTCAAAAACATGCATACGGGCGCAAGCAAGCAAGCAAACGGGCTTATCCAAATTGTTCATATCATAAAAAAAGGCTCGCTCGCTTTGATGCTAATCCATACATACGCATTGCTGCTGCAATCATTAAATCAGGCGTAATTATAGGCTAATGCTGAAAATCCGGGTAAAAAGGCTGGAAAAGGGTAGGCTTTGGGAGTAGTTGTTGAAGTAGTTCCTGAGAAATCTTTTCGTCCCAAACCCACAGGGTCAGTTTTGGAGGTGGCAACAGAAGCCCTGTTTGTATCCACAGAGCAGAAGCATCGCTCCAGGGATATTCTTTTTATCCATATAATAACTTCCACCTTATATATTCCACCTGATCCATAACCATTATCGTCATCATCATCATCATCATCATTACGATCAAGAAGACACACCGAAAGAGTGGTGGAGGCTCTAATTCCAACTTGGGATTCCAATATATCATCAGCCAGATATCCAGCCAGACACTGTCTACCCATATTAATATTATACTAGTAGCCCACTTTACATGCATGCACACACAAAAAATGAATGGGAAATTTTCTCTATATGAAAATGAGTAGTAGTATCATGTCCCCCTCGAAAAACGTGAGTTGTCCTCCTGTTCCTCTTTCTATAACAGCAACAGCACCAACGAGAGCCCTCATCATCATCATCATCATCTTACCTGTCAAAAGGGTTCCTTTACGGAAAAAAATCACATTACACATCTATTTCTACACTTGATCATAACCTTTGACCGTGCCCGACCAGAAAATTATTGTCTGGCGCCCACTGCCACCTCATCCTCATCCACTATGCCCAACTTGTTTTAATCATCAAAATAGAAAAAAAGGGTTGAAGGAATGAACAAGGGAAAAAGAAGTTGCTCGTGTAAAAAGTGGGAAAATCGTAATGGGAGGCAATCTCTCCTTTTTTCTTCTCCCTCTTCTTCTTGACTCTTCCGAAAGTTCCCCATTTCATTTCTGGTAATAAATAGATTACTTTTTTATATACCCCGAATAATCAGTGTCGGCCCTACTTTTCCTCGCTTTAAATAACGATTCCATCCATTCGAATTCTCCCAATTCATCTCGTCGTCGTCAAAAAAAATCCTCAAGTGGTCTAAGCCGTTTTTTTGTCATGAGAGATGATGAGAGTAATTATCCAGCTAGTTTATCCAGTACACTTGTTTTTTTTTTCTCTCTCTCTCTCTCAAAAAGCCCTTAAATTTTTATTTATTTTTCCCTTTGATCTCCATCCTCCTTAATGCCCTCATTTGAAAAAAGTGGAGAGGAAATAAAAACAATAGTACAAAAAAAATCTCATCACTTGCATCAACAATATAGTTTTTTAAGAAAAAAAAGCTGCAGGTGATGTGCTTTACTTTCCAAACAAACACCGCAACAACATCTCCTACATAGATTTCATATTTTTTCTCCAAATCTCACACTGTTTTTCCCATCATTTCCCTAAAATCTTGTACGAACCAGAGCGGGGCTGAACAATATGGAAAAAAGTGGTAATTATTATTATTCCTGAGCACAATATCCTATCGTATATCATGCAGAATCCGACCGAGTGTGTGTATGTGTGTGTGGATAAGTACACAAAGAAAAAAAATCTTTTTTTCTTTCTTCTTCTTCATATATTTACTTTGTGATAATGACCATCTTCTCAATACCTTTTTGTGCCACTCACTACTTATATTCAGCTCACATATGGAGAGACATTACTCATTTGAGCGCCATGGTGTGTGTGACCACTTCTTCCTCAAATAAATCCCTTTTTGTCTGCGTGTTAAACAGAGAGATACATGTGTAGTGTGTAGCTTTTGCTTGCTCGCGAGTCCCTGTTGTGTGAGATGGTCTTCTAAACCAGTCTGGGATTTAAGGCCACGTCGATCCCACACTGTTGCCCGTTTAAATATTATTAGTTTTAAAAGGGAATATATATATAGGGATTTTTTCTATAGAAAATCCATTTCAGGGGTTTTGCATGCACTTGCAATAAAAAAAAACTGGGGGGTTTTATGCGTCCATTATTATTGCCTATAGATAAATCATTTGCAAGTGAACAAAAAAAAAATTGTATAATATTTTTTATACCTTTTTTGTGCTCTATGCTGGCTGTGTGGTTTAGTGGAACCTTGTTTTCAACGAAGCCATCAATAGCTCTACCTAGTCCTAGTCTTGCATATTATACAAATGCTCTTTCTTTTCACGCTGTCCATATCCCAATTGATTTGTAGATGATCAACTCGGTGTAAATGTGACTGCGTAACTCATTTTTAAGCCACCTCAAG
>JAANSN010006468.1:0-10471 GCA_036850665.1 Dicranocentrus wangi | reverse complement strand
TCAAAACATAAAAGAAACATTCTAGAAAGCACACAAACATGCGACATGCGACACAGTCTGCATTGATACGAACGCTTTTAGCAACTTTTATTTTGCAAATAAAAACAACTCTTACTGGATTACCCTTCCTTCAGTTATCTAATATATGACCTTCATTTTTGACGCCATTTTATTTCAGGAGGTAGTTCCGACTCTGGGGAAATTATAGCGCAAACTACTCTCCTGCCACCAGTCGTCGACATGATGAGTTCTGTACCTGGAAAATCCCCGGAAAGCAATAAATTCCCTGGAGAAACTAATGTTCCATTGAGTAACCCCGTAGAAGTTACTCTTCCGACAACCCCAATTACCACACCTGTTGAAGAACTTACTGTTGTTAGAGATGATGATTTATTGACCACAACGCGCACGGAAGTGCCTCCTCCACAAGACGATCAGAGTTTGTCAAAACAAGAAAGTGGAATACAGAGTGACCCAAAGGGTAACGTTAATTTACACGGTTCTTTTTCTCATCCTAATAATCCCACATCTCCGCTTCCTTATCCTGTAACTTTCGCCAATAAAACCTCTTCCGAGGAAGGGGTTGTTAGTTATAATGAGCGAGCTACTAGTAATCCAAGCTTTCTGATAAGTTTTCAAAGCCATACAATTAACAAAAGGAAATTTCGTGCTACTAACCGTAGAAGAGTAATATAAAAACTATTACATTTTGGTAGTATATAGTCATTTGGTTAATTACATAACTTTTGAAAGCTACAATATAGAGTTACTCTGTAAATATTTTCTGTATGTGGAAATAAAACAGGTTCTTTTGTCGTTGTGCTCATTCTGTACTTAGCACGACGTTTTTTTATAGAGAATGAGATGGTATGATTTTTTATTACTTATCTACTGAATACTGAACTAGATATAAATCGTATGAGAACATTGAGAACTTTTGTGAGTGTGTGTGGTAGTGACCTTGTCTAGGTAATACTTATTTAGAATATTACCGTATCAGCTTACTTAATTCAGAAAATTTCCAGAAACATGTACCTGCAAAAAAATCGTTCACTTATGTACGTCGCCATTTTTATTAGTAACTGAACCACGGCGAAAATGCTTACTGCTTATTTTATATTATTAAACAGAAATATTCTCTAAGGTTGATTGAAGGACCTGAAAAAAACTAACTTTTTGACGCCTTTAGATGCTAAATATGCTTAGTTAGTTTCCTAATAAGAGACGTGATATATTGCTATATACTATATATAGGTACCTATATACTACCTTACCATGCCCTTTCCTTCAGTACATTCGATTCTACTTCTCTTCTAGCTTTCCATTATCCTTGATACATTTTTGTTACCTGACTTCAGTTTCTCCAAACAAATTTCTCGAATAATTTGCATAATCTTATTAAACCTAACTAATTTCATATTGTTTTCATTTGTTGTTTGTTAACGTTTTACATGAATTGAATTCGAGGGTGTTAATATATATATGTTTACTGTTTTCAATTTGGGTTTATTTTTCGTGTATCTATGAAATGTGTATATCTTATTAACATTAACATAGAATTTTACTTACCAAACTTATCACTACGTCTTTATTTTTTGTAAACTATGTACGAGTAATACCCTTCAAAATATGTTTGTTCATTTTTCATCTTTATCTCGTTGTACAAATCTTGACTGCAGTATAATGTACTAATAATAATTATAATTATTATACATATTTAACTAACAAAGTTTTGTATTTATTTTCTGTATTATTATTTAAACTGCTTCACTTTGATGGAATTCATATATATTTATTTAATCCAATCAAACTCAAACTGTGAACCCTCATGGCTATTGCGTATACCACTCAAACTACTCTTGGCAATTTATTTTCGCATTTCGCAGTTTTCTCCGATCTGTCATTTGTCTGTCGTTTACTCTACGTGTATATATAAAATCATGTCTGATTTTTGCTCGTAAAACTAAATTACTCTTTCAACTGGCTTTACCAACTTTGCTTTTCATGGGTCATCACATCAGCAAATTCATACCCGATATTAGCTTTACAATATATGAGATATGATCCGCTGGGGTCATTTATCGCACACCGACATATTCTTAAATACATTGGATATGATGACTGTATATTATACACATACATCAACACTAACTGATTGCGAAGGTTAAAAGGTCATAATTCGCGATTAGTACAACACTTAACGTGAGGGTGTGAACTATGGTAGACTTGTTCAAGATCATGCCTAGCCATGTGGAACTTTTTCCATAAATCTTTAATATTCTGGACGGTATTGATGACAGATTATATTGATTTTTTTGGTATTCATCATATCCCTAAAAACTGTACATTTTTACATACGATGTTTATTCTGACTGGTTGGCCAGGTCCAGAGCACGAAGAAGGATTTATCCTATTTTACACGATGATGTAATTTGACATTTGAGGTGACCCTAACTAGATTAAACTACGATGTACACTTAATACTACTTTGAATTCTGGAATACTATCTTCATGCATATCTTCCACATGCTGGATTCAAAAACTGGACACTGAAATTCCTAAAAAAACAGTCGTCATCTTAACTCAAACTAATGCTGATGATAATACTGCAGTAATAACCGATACATATTGGCTCAGTCACGCCTACTCGTCATGCAATTGGTGTAAATATTTTTGCGTATTTCACCAGAATTCCTGAATGTACCCTAGTTCCAGTGTATTATGCGTAATACTAATAATGGGGAATGTCTTCTCAGAAAAATGTTACTCCATATTGTGCTTCACTCTTCTACTTATGTACGCTTCCTTTAAATTACACCAACAAAATGCAAATGATATATATAATATATACCTAATCTGCTTGCGTTCAACGAGCCTCATTCATCTGTCGACGCGTGCAAAGCCCAGTGTACGTTTCAATTTTTAATGTTGTTTCTCCAGAGATGAGAGCCCTCTTCAAAAACGCGGAAGTAATTATCAAAAGCGAAACCAAATCCTACAGCATGTGTTTCTGAAAGTCATATTATGCGAAATGAAAATGGAACGGAGAGCGTAACAATTTTCATTTTCTTGTAGCCTGGTTCATGGAACGAGAAGTTTTCCAACATGCAATTACGTAAACATTTTCTTATTCTGAAAGTTGCAGAACTTAAGTGAGATTATGGCATGGCATTTGAGACATTTGGATGGGTTTGCTGAGTCGTGACATTATCAGCTGGAATAGATGATAATGGTAGTTCTTCTCCATCTCCTCCATAATTTGTTGCATTTTCTGGGAGAGCTCTGAATAATGCTGGTAAAACTGAATGAATGCAAGCAATGTACTGATGACCTGACAGTGTCCTCAATCTCGAAAAAAGTGAATTGGGGTTCATGTCAAAAAATTTAGTGGTTCGTTTGAGATGTATATGAAAAGCACAACGCACGTACTGTGGAGTCATTATATGTAGGTATATGCTATAAAAGCAAATGCAGTATATACATACGAAAAAAGCCTGTACTGACGATGAGTGAGAAATTCAGAATTCAAACTGGAAAAATGTGTTACATATAAGAGATCACAAGTGTTATACATATTCTAGAAGATCGCTGCATGCTGCCTGCATACGTGACAAGGATGGGTTCTCTGTTCTGCGTCAGTCATATTTAGATTCCCAGGTCGCATGTGTCTGAAGTCTGAACTGAACCCATCATCAGATTACCCGTTGAGAAATTATCGGTGCCCTGGCTTTTGGCTTGTGCACCATGTCGTAATCGTAACATTATCTTACAGAGCATTGAGCACACACCAGACCACTGGGAGCCATCCATTTAGTTTTAGTCTTACATTTTTTCAAAACGTTTTGGCATATTTGCACTTTTATGCGCCTCACGCTTCACCAGCACCGTTTATGACCCCGAAATAACCGATATAAAAAGCAGAAGGCATGGCTCTGCTTTTCCCTTTTTCATATTAAATCATTCATTTCGTTTTTCTTGTCTCAGAGCCAAGAAAACCTTTTCGAACGGGCAAAGCCAAGCGAAACCAAGTTGCGAAAATACGCTGCTGTTCCCACTGGCACTAGCATGTTTGTTGAATGAAATAAAATAAGGATTAATATATTCCGCTGGCTAAATCTTACACATTTACTCTGTTTATTCTTCATAACTACAACCAACTCGGTAGAAAAGGGAGTAGATAGAAATTCCTGCATGCGGTTTGAGTTTTTCATCCGGACAGAGTCCCGACAAAAATTTATGATTAGCAACACGGTATGTTCATGCTCCGTCAACTAGTGGAAATAAGGCAGCAGCAGCAAATTGAACTTTATACTGCAGACGGATATATCGCCAAAGAACTCATCAACCTGCTTGACCGACCAAGAAAACATGCCAGCCTGGTTTTTTTTTAACAGCAGCATTTCCCCAACTCACGAATTACGTAAGTGGGAAAGGTTCATCAAATAGTTGAGTCCACATATAGTTTGCATATAAAAATATCAAATAAACTCATTGTCAGGCATATTGTGGCATATGTGCAACTACAAATCATGCCCCTCAGTTATAAACGTCGTCATCTCGTCATGTGCCATTTTCCTATATGTATCATGCGGTAAATTCATGCTTGATAGGTACATTTGTCAAAAAACATTTTACGTAACTGAATATATATGCACAAGTTCGTTTTAATCGGATGATCCATCCTTGGTTAGAGAAAATACGTTTGCAAAGCAAATTCTCATAAAGTAATTCAACATGATTCTACATAATATATCCGGATATATGTGACACAGATAGAACGAAGATGCGGATTGAGTTAGGATGAGAAGCAAAAATAAGAAAAAGATTGCTTGAATCAGTATGAGGAGGATTGTAAATGCCTAACACGCACATTACTTATAACTGGGTATTTCTGTTCTGTAATGTAACATGATTGGGCGGGGTGTGGGTTTGTAGGTATGGGATGACATCTCGTAATTAATAAAATGGATTTCTTCTGGTAATTATATTATTGGCAAAGTCGTGGGGGGTGCTGCAGCGCAGCTTCATCATATCGCCAGGCAGTCTGGCCTTCTTTGTGATAACGAAGTCGAATTGGCATTGAAATGAAAAGTTTCTTCTTTTTCGTTGTAGGAAAATTACTGGTTTGTGCCAAGAAGGATGTGATGATCAAGTATCGGCTATGATTTGAAGCGTGTGAAAATTTAATTCCTAAAGCAATAATTAAAGGGGGATCAAATTACGTCATCTCCCAAAGGGTATTAAGCATTGTTGGTCTTGTTAGTAGATACCAAAATGGTACAAAACCAATCAATTGCCAGAAACCAGTACCCCTCAATTTGATTGCCAGCTTCATTTTACCTACACTCTAAAATTCTAAATCGTGCATTGTATTGAACATACATTATGTCAATTTTCATTCTTCAACTTTATTCAGCTTGGTGCTACGAAATGCCAGCTATAGATTCAGTAGGATTGAAGGTGAAAACATTCCACGTGACTTCAGACTTTTCTCACAATCTGCTAGATGCAAGTCACGCGCATCCAGGTATTCTATGTAGTGTACCAGACAATAACATGGGCTTATTGAACCTTTGAAAATGAGAAACGACATTACGATTCACATGATATCTATAAAAATATAAGGTATAACGCATTTGTAAACTCTATTTATTGCTCCATGGATGGATGTCTAATATTCAATATTAAGAGTGGCGTGGCATACAACTGCGAAGGGTACGAAATCCAACTAAATCGGAAATTTTAACTCCTACAATCTCATTTTACATACTGCCACCTCTGTCTCTCTGTAGAAATATACACGTCTTCATTTCCTGTAACAAAACGTGCCAAAAAGATTAACTGCTGCGGGTTGAACTAACAACAACGAAGAAAAAGTGCAAACAAAGTGATCTGCTTGCATTTCAAAAGGAACCACTGATCTGCCAATGAAGTGTCACATTGCTTGCCAAAACCAATTAGTACCATTATCTTGATAATCTCTAAATGAGTAAGAGGAGCAATTCTTACATTCTGTTATTACTTACTGTTCTGTAATAACTTGTTTGCATGAGTTGAGCATAATGAATGTAGTACGCAAGCATGAATACAAAGGACAAATCTATATAGGAAAACACCTTTTCTCATATAATCGAATAGAGTGAGTGAGGCGCAAAACACGCATACCTGTTTTACAAACTTCAAACAAACAAGTACTTCAGTGGAACTTGCTACTTTATCGTCGTGAAATTGGTTGTAATAGATAACGCTTTTGAAAACTGAAAACCTGACGAAAGTCAGTTAACACTCCAACTGAAGTTGCAAGCGACATGAGAAGACATATCTTACAAATCTTTACGTCTTAATTAATAACTGCAGCAAAAAAAAACTTCTTAAACTTTTTTATTATTTAATGGCACGCTTCCAGGAGAATTATTATGCGTTCTGGCACAACAACCACTTTCGATTTTCATTTTTATTGTTTTCCTACATAATCCAGGACACAGCCGATAATATCCAACTGTCAAGAGGGTTATAACAGAACTGTTTATATTATATGCTGTTTGAAAGCTGCTTAAAGGTCATATATATCTAACTGAAATGTGTGCATCGCAGAAGCAAAATGTTGAAAGTTCTTGTTGTACAGCTATATACACCTTGATGTTATTTATCACGATGCTCAAATCGTTAGGGATTTTAATTTACATTGTGTGTACAACATGTCTAATCAGCTTTTCCCTTCATGTCAACTGTCACATCAAATTAGCTTATAATATTTTCCATCAGTGCTACATGCAATAAAGGTAGTACATAATTGGTGGTGATCATGTTCACTTTTAGATGAGCAAGCAATAACAATTACGGCAACTGCACCCCCTATCACGACGGAACACGGCAGCTCCCCACAAAATTTTCGAGTAGAAGAGAAATCTGGTCAAGACCAAGTTCGTGATCATCAACAACCAGAGTCACTGTTATCGTCGAAAAATGATGTCAACGAGGATGTCGAACGTGTGTCGTCGGTTAGCAATGGAAATCTGAGCCCAAGTGATGACGGTAGCAATAAGCAAGGTATGAAATTAGGGATTTTCCTAACTTGTGCAAGTTGTAAATTATATGTTTATCCGGGCTGTAATAAGCCTACTTAATTTTGTCATTGACAATTTTATTGATGTATGTTTTGAAGCAATATTGATTGAAAATTGTGCGTTTGTGTTTGCAGTTTTGCCATCTACAGCTACCGCAGAGACCACTGTGACGACAACACTCGACTCTACATCTCCAATAACTTTCACAAAGACAGAAATGTCAGCCGACTTCAACTCAGAAGACATTAAGCCTTCCTCTCATTCGCAAACCATTGCGCATGAAGAATCCACTGGGGCAGTGGAGGTGACAGGACTGGACATCCCAGGACAGTCATCGGAAATAGTGACATCTGACAATGTTCATAATCAAAATGTTAACTTCCCTCAACCTTTCCGTCAAACCGAGGGTATTGGTGTAACAGATAAGGTTGATGATGACAGCTCTAGCTTGGTAAAAACTCGAATGATGCAGGTAGATTTGGGACAACAGTCACCACTAATACCAATTCAGGCCCTCAGACCGACCAACGAGGATGGCAATATTGGCAATAGCCAAGACAAGGTTATTGAAGAAAACTTAGATACGACTGACATCTCGTCCTCCATTGCTACTGGATCATCTTTATCCACCGGTAAGATCTCCAAGAATATAGATTTGAGCAAGCAAAAATCAAGCAACCAAATATGCTTTCACCATGATTTCCCCTCGGAAATACGAAAATGCATGGAGCAATCATCAAATTGTCACTTTTCTATTATCTATTATTAATATTATTTGGTTCAATGATCACTTTCTTATTAGTGAATATCTCTGTTGTAACCTCATTTTCGTTTTGTAATTGTTATAGTAAGCTAAGCTCAGCCAATCGTAAAGCGTGACATGATTGCATATATAAATTCGTGCTGCACTAGCAGAGCATATGTCATGATGATTTCACCTGTATAACATTTTCTCGTTTTTATAATGGATGTTTTCCAGAAGAGCTTGAGGGTACATCAGAGGATGAAGTGCTATTCTTGGACAGCCAAACGAACCCTTCACCCATGTCATCATCATCCGCAACAAGTGCTACTAATACGGAGCAGGAGCCAAGTAATCCATCCCTCGACGAAAGTAATAACGCAGGTATTAATAATGGCGAGGAAGAAGAAAGGGTGCTCGTGGTGATCACAAAAGTGCAGCCAGACGTTCAGACAGAGGATTTAGTACTACCCGAGCAAGAAGAGAGGCAAATGATGATTGCAGCAGGTGACATGAACATGACAGCACCTCAACCTTTGGAGTCCTTCGGGAGCGCCGATAGAGAAGAGGAGCAAAGTGAAGCAATTACAAAAAGCGACGTTGATCCTTCCTCCTCTGTTGTAAATCACCCAGTAGGTAGGTAGCAAAGCAGTCAAAAATGAGTGAGCGAGAAGTAATAATGTAGGCGAGGCGAGAGGCACCGCAACAAAATGCATATGTAGTCCCTTGAGAGAAATAAAACAACTTTTTGATGCTTATTTTATGGACTATATAATATTTGTAAAGATATAGACTAGTGCTGTTGTCGGCTCAAAAACTCGATCCCTAAATGTCCCTTTTCTCGTTTAATCAATTCAGTTTCAGAAATGATGACTGCTGACCAAGACTTGCGGAAGACGGTTGGGAAACAGGATGATATTGGGTCTGGTGATTTAGTGATTATAAATAATCCCAAAGTTTCACCTGCTCATCATATCCAGATGCAAAATGGGAGGCAGCAGGTGATTTTAAATAAGGACAGAGAGATCGCCCATCCAACAACGAAAGATTATGTAGAGGAAAGCAGTTCAAAGGATGATAAAAGAAATGTATTAGATGAGACTCGCGGTGGTGATCAACCGGTTTTTGAAATGAAAATGGAATCACCTGAATTAACCACATTGATTCCATCCACACCTATGCTGCCAAATATTGCCTCGTCCACTTTCCAACCTAAAAATACCCTGCTGCAGTTTCAGCTTCCAATTGTAACCCGAGGACCGGTGAGGTATAACAATAATGCTAACAACTTTGAGAAGTTTGACGAGTTTCCAGGAACTGGAAGAGTACGGTTTCCTAATGAGCTACCACCTGAAGAACAAGCCGGGCCTGTGAAAGTTAATTTTCGAGGTACATTCAGGCCTCTGTTTGTCCAAGACTTCCAGGTTGACTATACTCCTCCTCAAAGACGGCAACTGGAACAACCTGTCGAACAACCAAAATGGGAAGTTGCAAAGCCATTTTTCCCTACCGCCGATGATTCTCCCGTACAAGCAACCACTTCCGAATATGCCACAGGGTCCACAGAATACCTGGAGTCGGAGTTAGATAGAAGGCATCAGAAAACCCGGAGTAGGAATAGGATTCGTCTTCCAGAGTCAACGACGAATCCTCCATTGCCACCCGAGTTGTCACTTTATCAGCAGCAGCAGCACCACCCAACCCCTTCAAACGTGCAGCATCCATCCCCTCCATCACAGCCGCAGCAGCAGCAGCCATTTTATTATGCACATAGAAATCCCTCGTCAGACTTGACTTCCTTTGGATACCTGAATTTTAGAAGTGGTAACGACAGGTTTAACAAAAACAACCGACGATTGGTGTGGTAGTAATATTTACATGTCGATTAAACATGTGGTACGTTTGTAGCAACTTTAAAATCGCCAATAATTTTGAATTAAGTTATTTGAAATCATCGTATATTGTCGGTATGTAATATGTAATCTATATAATATTATAAAATTTGCGCACTGCATGTAAATCAGAGAATATCGGTATGTGTATACCAGTATACCTATGTATTTTTACACATACGACATGTGTACAAAACTACATACACATACGCCGATATTCTCTGCATGTAAATAAGAAGATAGTGAGCCAAACAGACGCTTTTCTTATCATTATATGCTCCTCATCCTCATGCTGATATTACTGTACTAATTGTAAAAAAAATATCCACACATGTCGTGAGTTTGTCACTTTCTCATTCGTTAAACCGAACTCCCAATCCACGCTAATATCGAATAGTATTCCCGATTGCCCGGAAAGAAACTATAAAGTAAAATTCTTAGGTTAGAGGTGATGGAGGTCAGGTGTATGAGGAATACACGTTATCATGAATTGAGTTTCATTGTGCATTGTGCCTCTTCATCATGAATTCATGAATATGAATTTGCAGCGTTACGTAGTTCGGGTGAAACTGAAACTAATTATTGCTTTTAAAGTTTTTATTGTGTAACTCACAGTCAGCTCACTATTTAATGTCAAATGTCAATTATATTTAATGCGTATACATACTCAGTACCTATTTTAGAATCTCTATTTAATGTAATATATTGTCGTAATTGCATGCATATTTAACATGAAGGGATTGAATCTCTAGTATTATATACTTAGCTAT
>JAANSN010006467.1:0-10476 GCA_036850665.1 Dicranocentrus wangi | reverse complement strand
AAGAATATTACAGCGTTGTCAGCGAGACATTGGGGCAGATGCCGAAAACGTTGGAGGGTTTCAGTTTTAAATAGGCAAGATGGACTAATGTTCACTCTTGTTATAATTTAAAGCTCCCTGGTACACAGTCTTAATGAATGTGAAAACTATGCCAATAAACAAATAGCAAGAATTTTGCAACTATTACAAGAGAAAAAATTATGCAAAAACAAAAAACAATGATGTTAAACGGTCAGCTATGTTCAGCTACAAATAAAATGATCTAGCAAAAAAGAAGGCGATTAGAAAATATATTCTTCGAACCCGAACCAAGTGTATAAGTGCAACCAGGTAGTCTATCTATCCAAGTATATGTACCAATAAAAGGTTACGGTTACATTTATGAAAACCCAAATATTTGCCCAACATACCGAAATGTACATGTTTCACACACAAAGTGAATTATATCTTGACCTTGACAGATAGGTAAGTGGAAACGAATGCAAATCTCCAATTTGGAAAATCTATTAACCAGTTCTGGAATGTAAAACTAGTTGAAAATTTCACCCAAAAGTCCGATGAGCATATCGCCGTGCCAAGATTAGATTTGCTTTAATTGCTTATATATTAACTAACTGTTGCAACCAAAACTGACTATTCAAAACAATAATAATAATAATTAATAATACGCCACATTAGAATTAAATGCGCTGATGTAGCTAGGTAGTTTCGTGTTTATCAGCATTATTTGGAATATCATTCAAAAGTCAGAGTATTAGGTTAAACAAGTGTTTGACAATATAGTTTGTTTGTTTCAAAGACTCAAAATTTGTGTATAAATCCGAATAATGAGGATTTTATACCAAGGGAAATGCAAAGGATAAGGATGTTATATGTTCATGAATTCATGTTGTTTGTTTACTGCAGATTGTATCCACATTCTAATAAATTACCGGAGTAGTATTCATGCTGGAAAATGCTTACAATTACACAATCAGGATATGTATACAACACCGAATACTACACATAAAATATTTTATTGTTAGTGTCAAAAAGACCATACTGAGTCCAAAAACCATTACAAGTCAAGTCATGGAGAAGTATGTGTTATATAAAACAATCAATGTCACATTACTCACTACACTAATCCTGCTTTTGATAACAACCATTAATTGTATTCCATATTGACAAGTAAGGAAGGCTAATTTAAATAAATATTTCGATCATTTTTGCCTGGTTCACGTTAACCTTCATGTTGGATATTATTATGGATTCGATATTACTTTGACACGGTGCACAGATCAAGTGTATTATTGAATCTCCCACATCAATGAGGAAAAGCAGATATTACTCGGTTAATCCTTTAATCAGTACATCCATCACGGTCGGTTGTTAATACTCCTCCAAAGAGGTGAGCAAGGTGAAACTCAATATGATAAACTAAACTGGAGAGTAATATATCCCTCACTCGACAACCATTTCATAATTATTTGCAGTGTACAAAATTCCACGTTCTCCTTGATGCCATTTATTCGCATTCGAAGAGCAAAGCAATAAGCAGTTTACCTTATTTAGTGCATAAATATTTGTATTAAAATGGCAACAAATGTGACGCTTCTAGTTATTTTGACAATCTTTGGCTCCTTCGAAATTACACAAGGTATATTCTGGGTCTGTATTCTGTATGCTCTCTCTAACTCAAGTCCACTTGTGAACGATATTTTATTGTCATTTGTAATTAATGTAGGACTCCAATGTTACGTCTGCAACTATGCCAATGTGTGGGGTTCAGAATCGGGTGAGCCCTCTTGCAAACCTGGAGGTAGCCCAGACGCTAAGCTTTTAATGGATTGTAACAGCACCAACTCCGTGGTACACTACAGCTCTCACAAAAAGGTCACGGTTGCAGGTGAGCAGTTTTACTTATTACTTCCACTACTTAAAACATCGTACAATTCGTACAAGGCTAGTATCACAATTATTCGATTTATGTAATTTACCCACTCTCTACCTGAAATTCAGATTTGATTGCATCAGAGAAACTAGACCCAAATCAAGGAATCATCTATGGATGCGGGAGAATCGGTGTCGAGGCAGAGTTTTCGGGAGGTTCCCTCACTGACGTGACTCGTGGCTGCGTAGCTGTTTCAACCGGACTTGAGGACACCTGCAAAACCGCCACAAAAGAAGAATGGGCTCAGGATGGAGGTAACGACGAGTGGACACAGACCGTCATAGGCTATGTTTCCGTATTCCCAGAAAATGCTGTAGTCGCCGCATGTTTTTGTAACAGCGACAAGTGCAACGTAGACCAATAATTCGGGTTAAATTAAATTATGCAAGTAAAACTCACCCTGTGTTCTTGGCGTATTGCTTGTATACTTATTTTAATGGCATAATTAATATCGCACAAACTGATCGTGATCATGAGAGATTGCAGTATGTTGGTGATCCTAGCTGCTGGGTTAATCTCTGCCTGATCAATAGGGATTGTAGTGCACAATCAATCAACATTTAAATCTTCACACAGACTCCCGACATTGATTTATCACGTGTTTGTAATTGTTAGATGTGTTTTGAAACGCGTCTATCATATCGCTTTTTTTGTTTTCATGGTTCAAATTTTTCTATTGGTTTTTGAACAAATCGAACAAACAAGAGTCAAATTTTCTTTCCATCCATTTCAGTTCACAATTTATGGAGCGCATAATAAAATTTCTTTTAAGATAGCCAAGACAAACCATATTTTTAGTTATGCCAATTTTATATGCAACTGCAAACAGAACAACCGGAATGATTTATTAAACTATTAATTTCTAATTGTAGAGCAAGGGAAATACCTACATATTTGTTTTTATCACCCAATACAGAATTTCTGCAAAAGCTATGAATGTAGTAAAATGTTGAATGCTTCAGATCCAATGTCACTCAAATCCAAAGGGATGCTCCCATTTTTGTTTCTAGCATTAAAGTCAGCTCCATTATCCAGCAGAAACTGGATTCCCTGAATATCAATCCCATCCTGATTCCCAATAGCAGCAATCCGATGCAATGGTGTATTCCCGTCCTCATCCCTGGCATTTAGGTCAGCCCCATTCTGGACCAAAAACTGAATAGTTCTGAGTCGATGATGCTCCCCAGCTGCAGTGTGTAACGGTGTGCTCCCGTCCTTAGCTTGGGTCTTCAAGTCGACCCCCTTCTCAGCCAGGTACTTTACCACGTCAATATTGTAGCCTAGTTCGTTCAACTCGGTTGATATATGGAAAGGTGTGAAACCAGCCTTATTCTTGAGGTCCAGGGATGCCCCATGTTCCACCAAGAATGCCACAGTGGACAGATTATATCTTCGTGCAGCGTCGTGCATCGGACTATTTCCAAAAATGTCCAACGCATTTATATCAGCTCCATTCTCCAACAGGAATTGCATTGACTCCAAAACCCTCCTCCGAACAGCTAAATGGAAAGGGGTAGCGCCGTCGTTGTCAGTTGCATTCATCTTGGCACCCTTTTCCACCAAATATTCCATCACATTTTGATTCGACCACATGACAGCCAAGTGGAGTGGAGTCGCTCCATAACTCGTCGGCGAGTTGACGTCCACACCGGCTTCCTCAATTAGGTATCGGACTATTTCAAGGTCATCGAAAAACATGGCCGCCAGGTGGACACCACCCTCTCCATTCGTGTTCCACGCAGTTACATTGTCCCCTGCGGCCACTCGATTTCGAATGGCCTCCAAATTGCCCAGCTCAACCGCTTCCAACAAAGCTAGTGTTTGAGTGTCCTGTGGATTTGCTATTTCTTTTGAGGAATTGAGAGACGCCTCTATCGCAGCACTAACCAAATACTTGTCAATTGAACTTCCATCCGGAGTTAGGCTGTGAGGAGTATGGCCATTTTTGTTTTTGACTTCAATGTCCGCACCCAGCTCTACCAAATATTCAATCAGGGGCACGTCACATCTAGCCCTAATTGCGAGATGCAAAGGAGTCTCCGAGTTTTTATCTTGGATGTTTACATCAACCCCGGTTTCAATGAAATACTTGATCATATCAGAGCGATCACAGTGTGATATCACATGGTGAAGTGTTGGAGTGTTTGGATTAGCTGGGGATTTTTCTGAGTAACAAGTCATAGTTTTAAAATTCCTTAAAATGGGATGCTATTTACAAATTTGATTTCTGCTGACTTGCATGCACTTACCTACAAGTGCCCCATTGGTAATGACTGATATTCCGAAAACACGAATGATGACAGGTATCCAAAATTGCAATCCCATTCTAACTTTCTACACTCTCTTAGTGTATAGATATTTCGTAGATATAGGTATAGATTTTCGCGACGCGGTATCTGGTGTATCTCGTGGCCGTGCTGTTGGAAGAGAAAATACGACTGATGAATTGGAAAACTGTTTTATGTATAATTCATACACTACACGGCAGCAAGTACATGACCATGAACTCTGCTCTGATATTCTCACACTCACACGACACGCGATCCTTCTCACTGTATTAGCTTGAGTGTTCCGAAGACAATATCAGGAGGCACGTTATTGCATTGGCAAAACATGGTTGCTATTTGCTAATGCGAAAACAGTATATTGCAAAAAATATGTACATTCCTTCATACTTTATAAAATAATTTTACTCTTCATTTTACCACTCTCACAATTTAGAATTCATAGATACCAAAAAAAAAAAATATTATCGTGCTTGGAAAAAATTTTATGAGACTTGCAGCTCGTGTTAAGTTCGTGAGAATTCATGCTGCGTATTGCTTAACTTATTTAACCAACGGATCCTACACAATACGTAACGACATTTTAAGTAAAATTAAGGCTACCACAATCATCCGAACTTTTAATTCTGCGCACAGGGAAAGTAATTATGTACACAAAATTAAAATGCCAATACAAAATTCAAAATGCAAAGCAAAATTAGCTGGAGTGTGCCATATCGCTAAACCGATTAGATTTTGAATATCAAATACATTATTAAAGCTCACGCTACCAACAAGTAAATTTTTAGACCAATTTATTTCACTTTTGATTTAAGCCTGGTACACAGCTCCATTTTCCCCATGGAAATTTTTCCCGGGGAACAGCACCTCTTGCACAACTCCAGCGGAAAGTCTACGGGAATCTTAAACCAGAACCAGATCTTAAACCCATGCTGAACTTTCCCTGGAAACTCGGGGAACTGTGTACCAAAATCGGGGGAAAACCGGCGGACTGCTCCGCAAGGAGGTTTCCGTAGGGAAAACCATAGCTGTGTACCAGGCTTTGAGATGACTATATACATACATTTTCACCTTAACATTATAAAATCATTACGAACGAAGCTACAATGAGAAATGCCATGTCAATTTCAAGGGCCACAGCATTGTTACACTCATCCCCTTTGCAATAATACCCTTTCACCGTTGCATCCTCGGAGAATTCAGCGACCACTTTTGTAACAATTTGAGACCATTCGTCTTCTCCCAGGCTCCAATTCCCTTTGGGTGCAACAGTATTCCAAACATTCTGGTAAACTCGTTTGAGAGTTGGAACGCAAGTTCGAATGACTCCGGTGAATTTTTGGTCAGTACCGTCAATAAGTAATCCTCTAGCCACAATTTTCCCACAGCCCCAGACCACCTCCTGATTTGGGGACAGCTCGTGCAGAAGAGGGTCTTGTGTTGCATTGGCACTGGATGACGTGTTCTTTAATTCATCAATACTAAAAATGGATGGAAATTTAATAAAAGTGGAACAATTGACTATCAAGTTGTCTTCCAGCTATGCATCCCGTTTCGCATGCGGGATAGCCCCAAACCGTGATTTCGCTTTGAACGTAGAAGCAATGGTAGCACCGTAATCCTGTTCATATGTATCCCAAAAATTTAGCATGCAAAACAATAGTGATTACTTTGTTTAAAAAAAATAACTTGCCTTGTACTGCTGGTGAGCCATATAAAATACAAAGAAGAGCACAGAACAAAATGGGAGCAGACGATTTCATGATTCCTGACCCTGACTGACGGTGGCAAAATTTCGAATTGTACAAAACTGAACTTGCCTGAAGAGAAACATTCATTTAAGGTTTTAATTGGAAGCTTAATTAAACATCATTCATTTTTAGTGTCACCAAGCGTGTAAAGAGGTCTCACGTTTCTGCATTTATATGATGTGTGGCTAAACAGGGATTTAGAGTTATCTACTGTGTAGTGTAATCATGCATACCCAATCCAAGCCGCCAAAGACCGAAGGAAAATATTTGGATTGGATTACATATTCATCTTTTCAAGTGTCTGCCTGACTGGAACATTGGTATTATGATTGATGAAATGTTTTATGAAAATCTAGCAATTTCGTGGCTATAGAAGGACCACATATTCTAGCCAGAAGTGACCCGTATTTTACGACGTTAGTACTAGTCTTACAGAACATTTTTATTGATTGCACCCTTTACAATTACGAGTTTTTATTGTTTAATATACTAATTTTGATTTTTGTTGGTAGTAAGCTTTCACTTGTTTACGACAAGTCATAAAATTATAAATAAAATGTGCAATTCAATAGCTGAATGAAATTGATTAGGTGAAATTGAATGCGATTTAATAGTCGCCGTTGCATTTGTCCTGATTGCAAATGCAGGAGTCAACAATTGTGTCATTGGAGAAGAATCCTATTAAACTCTTTACAGTTTCCGTCCAAAAGTCATCATTTTCATCTTGGTCCCATTCTTCCCGTGTAGCTGTTTTACACCTGTCCTCCAGCTCTTCCGGAGTTGCTAAACAATAGCGCCCCGTTGCCGTCCAATTTTGTCCGTCCAGTTGTCCATCCACGCTAGCCTTAAAACATCGATCAAAGTATATTTGATTTGGGGCGACTACTCCGGTAGCGATAGCATCTTAAAATTGCAACAATAAATATATATACGGGGTATTCTAAAAACCATTATTATGCGTAGCGTATGTAATATGTGCCTTGTCTAACCTGCTACAGTCATTTTGGGAAGGCCAGGTTGAACTAAAAATGTGTTGGTTTCGGTACAATTAACTAGAAACTCGTCTCCAGGATTGGCTCCGGCAGCACAAGCTGGGTCTCCTGATTCCCCTGATTCTTCCCCAGCGTTGTGGTAGCAAAAGAGACATTGCAGTCCTACCCAAACGAAAAAGTGAAAACTTATAATTTCGTTCTTACACTATGAATAAAGAACTAAATAGTTTCGATAGCAAAATTAAAGCTAAAGTAGATTACCTGTTGAAAACTGAACCACGCTAATAATAAGTACCAAGTAAGTTAGCCGAAAAGTCCCCATTAGAATTATTGAATGCGGTAATGCGGTTTTCTAACGTACACTTTGAGCTACGTTGTTCATTACCCACAGGATCCCACAATGTGTTTGTTTCTTCAGTTGTAAAGTACGTATGTATGGTTTAAAATTGATGTGCTAAATACGTAAGCATGCAATCTTAATTCGAGAATTTCCTTCAGTTGACAGACAAGAGCCATTTTCCAGGTGGGCACCTCCGTCACATTTCACGGCTTTGGCAGGCGATTGATGGCAAATATATACATTTCACCTCGCCTGCCAAAGCGAGAAACTACCTTGTGATTAATGATTATCATCTAGTGATAAAACTGGTATCATCACGCAGTGATAATTTAATTACTAATGAAGTACGCTCGTAAAGTTAAACAAATTAATTACGATACGATAAATATATTATCAGGGCGATGCACGTTTGTAATAGCTAAAATATATTATTATGCTTAATCCCTTGCAATTTTTCGAAATCAAATGCAAATGATCATACTCATGCTTACTGTTACTCTCATTGCACAAAGTAACAATCTTAGATTAGAGCTAAAGGAATATTATGCATGGCATATACATATATATGTATATATAGCTCAGCTCATAATGCATATGAGATTGAGTTGAGATTGCACATTCAAGTGTATATTTTCCCCATTTGTCACCGGCACACCGGGAAGCAAGTGTACTCTAATTTTTCATTACTTGCATACCTAACGTTATACATAGACTTGCTTCAAAAGTCAGAATTTGGACACACGCAATTCAAATATTTATATCCATTAAGACTTAAAATAAGATTCTTTTACTTTGAAATACCTGTGTTTCAAGAATTTTACTGCAAAGGTATTTCGAACATGGAAGTTTGGCAAAGAGAGCATATAGTTACTAATTTGCCTAAACTAATTGCTCTCACTAGATGTACGAATGTGTTATTAGCTCAGCTACAGGCTGATGGAGCCCTCAGCCATGATGAAGTCGACGAGATAGTAAGCCATGAAATCGCTTAAGCCCAATTTTTCATATATCAAACGAATTCCAATTAAATAATGAAATTATGAGTTTAGTCATTAGTTATTATTATCACAATGAATTTAAATTTCAGCAGTCGCTAGAAGCTCGTGCTGGCATTACACGACAAACTCAGCAACTGTATCAGTTAATTATATCAAAACCAAATGGGTATAGCGCTTTGCTAAATGCACTCAAGTCAGCGGGACAGTCTGAAGCGTATCATATATTACATAATCATCCCTTACTTAACGTATAGCGTTGTGTTGTGTTTCATAGGTGTGTTAAAATTGTTGTAAATCTACCTATTTTTTGTTTTAGCTATTAGTAAAATTGGATTGATTTTATTTTATGTGTTCTTGTTTATGAATAGAATAGGTAATAATAATTATTAAATCCTTGGCTAGGATTTTTTTGTAAATAAAATGATGATCATGCATGAAGCAGTCATATTCATGAAATGATACTCATGAAAAAAGATTGGCAACAAATTCATCTCTTTTGTAGATATATCAAAGATTAGAATTCTAAAACAGCAAAAGCAATCAATAATTTAACATTTGTTACCGACAGTTACGATTCGAAACAAATCGCCCAGAAATTAAATTTCTAGAGTTATCTGTTTGTGTAAATATTTTGAGTTTTAAATTAATGTGGGCATTGGCATGCATAAGACGAGATATCTCTACGTATTCAATAGTATATATTTATTTGCACACAACGAATTTGTCACTTGTCATAAGAATTATTATGTCAGTATTTCCTGGTATAAACTTATTCATTGCAGCTTAAAATTCGCTTTCATTTTAGTTACTAAATTGAGGTATTTGGGAAAGTGAATGAAATTATTCTTGTCAAACAGTCCAAGTTGTTAAGCTGCTGGCGCCATATGCCATAATATGCCAATATCTCCGAACTAATCGTCAAACATCTTCTGGATCGGACGAATTCTCGAAAAACAAATCTCAAGCAGACCAGGTTGGATTTATCATTGGCACAAGTGAACGCAGAAAACTGTTTAGAATGATATACAGAGGCAATGCTAAAACACGTTTATTAACACTGCTAATCATTGAAAAGCTCCGTTTCATTATTTTCAGTTATGTCTGGCCATGGTGCCGACACAAGAACTGGAATTGGAGATACAAAAATTAGCAGGAAACTTTCAACCTATTTATTTAAAACGCCGCAAATGGCGACAAAGGTTCTAAAGCTTTCGCAAATAATTCTAAACCTATATGTTGTTCTAATCGTCCTATCTAATCGTTGGTAACATTTATGCGTTTAGCTCGGCTTCCTGGCGTCTGCTTAGACAATTTTTGTTATTACTTGATTATTTGCCAATTGCACTTGCCATTTTCCTCTCTCGAAATCTAATGAATACTTTGCGTTTCAGTGGACATTTCTCAGTGGAAACTCGATATTTTTCGGCATTCTGGCATCTACCTGTGCTAGATATGTGTTCTCTTATAAGAAAAGGTATTCTGTCCTTGGCCGGCATGCATTTGCTAGGGCAAAATGTGCTTAAGAAAAATTAGACAAATAATCTTTTGTAAAATAAAATTGGAACGAAAGCAAAAATTTTCCTGAGCACAACAACCATTTTTATAGCAACTAATTACCTAAATTGTCGGTGACACAGGTAGTCGGATGATCATTATACATTTTTTGTCTAGAATCTATTTTGTAGATTTTGCAGAGATTGCTTTATTTGCTTTCACAATGTTTTATATATTTTATTTTTATGTTTATGCATGGTAGTAGTAAAGACACGACACCTTACCCGCCGCAAATTAGCTTGCCCAAGGTAGTGTTAAAATAGTTTGAAATATTAGTTGGTTGTAGTCCGGGTGTGCTTCGTGAGAAGCTAAATACCAACCTTTGAACCGTTGTTCTGACCTCTGCTCTGATAACTTGTATCTGGACATTGAACTATTGCCTATTTTTTTAACTACTGCAAAACGCCGCAGTCGTCAGCCGAATTCAACTAATCAATTGTTTCAAGCAATCAACCTAGCAAGGGGTTGAGAAAAACGCGCGAACACGCGAACGCCGCTACCGGGATTTCGGAGTATCCCTGAATCCCTGGTAGCACCCTGCGATCAGGGATTTTTTCAGGGATTTTCTTGCTTCTCCCTGATTTCCCTGTTTTTTTATAGATTTTTAATCCCTTGATTCGCAA
>JAANSN010006466.1:0-10478 GCA_036850665.1 Dicranocentrus wangi | reverse complement strand
ATTGGAAGGTGGAGGCATGTACGGCGATTGTGAGTTTGTAACAGATGAGGAAATCGCACTGCTAGATTCACTTTGCGACGATTCCCTGGCTCTTTTCAGAGTAGTGAGATGCTGTCCAGAAATCCTCTTTCCTCGTCCTAAATCTTCAGGTCCAGTGGTGTCCAAATTGGCAGATTTGGAATGTCTCAATTTTCTTAATGCTGATATTGCACTGTTGTACGAGCCTGTTTAATAATATGTAAAGAACTTTAATTATATTAAAACGTTACGTTGACGCACCAATATGAATGATATAAATCGCACTTTTGGTTGCCTTAACCCGGCATGGATACGTCTCCCAGTCTTTGGATGGATTTGTGTGAGACACCACTAGCTTAGCAAAATTTGTCTTGTTTTTTGGCCAACGACAATTTAAATTATCTTCAGCTAACCACCGTGATGACACAACTTCCGTTATGTCGTCCGATGGAAAGTAAACGACACAATAAAAACTCATTTTTACTATATTTATTAATAAGCAAGTAAAATCAAACTCGTTGAAGGAACTTTTTTGTTTACTTTTTGTTTCTTGCCTTTATGCCGTCCTTATTTTGTGAGTTTGCCGCGTATCCCGCTCATTGCAAGTGAAAATTATTCTGACTCTTCTCTGTATCATTTTTGATTTGCGGTCCAACAGCGGTGCGAATGTGGAATTCTGAAAGTAATTTATGGGTATTAGATTCGCGCAAACGCTTTCGTACCGAATGAGTCCCGTGTACGCACAAACGGACAATGAAATTGAGATCCAATGTGATGTGGTGTTAAGGCGGACCATACGAGGTATTTCAATCTTTCGTTTATCAGAATGCTATCCGAATTTGCCGAAACCTATCCTCATCGTAACCGAAAGGCTTGGTGCGTCGGGTAGGTCCGGAAAAAGCAAGCATTATTTACTGAAAAGTTCAAATTGTCGTCAAGTCGTGTCAATCGTGGTGTGTGCCTCTGTGTATCCTTCTAAATCGTTGGCAAATAGAATATTCATAAATATAATATGGATACGGTTTTGCGACGAAATCTGATTATTTTTCGGAACATAATATGCTCTACAAAAAAGGNAAAAGGTAGTAAGTAGTGCGTTTCCTCAATTTTCCTGAATACAATTAAGCAATATAACACTCAACACTTGATGGCAGCGTATAGTTTAATTTGGTTCTAACGTTAAAAATGTTACGTTTGTTAACATAAACTACTCGTCATCAAATCATCAACAATATTTGGCAATGCCTGGACTCATATTAGTCAGACGGCAGTCCATGCGGCATGTCAAGACCGAGGTTTAGGTTACGCGTGCATTTAGGAATGCACATTAATAATGTAATTAATATCATGTATGAATCGATGAACGAAAGTGAAGAGAAGAACTAGAGAGGACTCTCGGTTTGACTCTCGGCGTGAACACACTAATAAATAAAGACTCTACTCAAACCTAGCATGAATGTAGCTATCGCCGACTTATTAGCATAGCGAAGAAGGGCACCCTTGCCTCGGCGTAAGACCTGGAAACGGGCAGCAGGGGTAAGAAGAGAGACGTGAAGAGGTAGCAATACCGAAGTGCATAAGCATACAAAAGGACGTCTTCTCACTTATTACCCTGCTTATATTTGCAACTCACTCCCAACGTTTTCAAGTCAGATGGTTTCACAAGTGAAAGTCCTGAATTCGTTGCTAAAAACCAGGTTTCCTAAAAGCAAGTAGTCAAATGTTTCAATTCAATAACTTATTTTTATAATATCTGCTTTCCAGTGTGTCTCTTTTGTTAAACCTAGACTAGAAATAATCTTGCATTTGCGTAGAAGTCAATGAAAGGTGGACTTTTGTGTATTATTTATGCAAATATTTTATTGTAAAAACGATAGTTGATTGGTATAGTCCCACATCACCCCGCGTAAAATTCTACCAAGATTATTACACCGACCCCCTTTTTGACGTCATATTATGATTAAGTATTGTTTATTGAAGCAAAGCATATTTCTTGACCTACGTCCATATTCATATCCCACCACATCTTATTATTATAAACAGGTTTCCAAGGCCTACTTTTACCTAAACATGGAAAAAATAAGAGTGGTGAAGGCAGCCATGTCTATACTAGTCTAGACTAGACTAATCATTAAAATTTTCGGATGATGATGATGATGCTTCAGTCATATAAAATGTGTAATCATCATGATGAATCTCAAGATTAACATCTTTATTCCAAGAGTAATGGCGAGAAGTGATGAATTTCGTGTGTCCATTGGAATACCCTGGAGAATATAAGGTACTTTCATCATCACCTTAATAAATCTCAGCTGCCTTGGCAAAATCTGGTCATTCCAACTTTTGCCAGGTTACAGTACGGAACGGCATAATATTTTGAAGCATTTTTGCTAATTTCAAAAAGTATTACACAAGTTCGTCGTCTGATTTCAACAGAACATAATGACATGCACGATGAGGAACAACGCCTCCAGGCTTCTAAGCGAGGAAGAGGTGGCAACCTTCGAATCCGTTTTTGACACTCTCGTCAGCATACTTGTGGAGGAAAAGCAGTTTAGTGATATATCCCAAAGTCTCAAATGGAAGGAGAAAGTACTTCGTTACAATGTGCCCCATGGGAAAAAGTTAAGGTAGAGTTAGAACGGGATTTTGGTGGCTAGAAAAATTGTAGGTTTTTGTGAGAAAGTATATAGGATTTTATTATATTTGGTAGGGGAAAGCTCGTTGCAATGACATACAAAACCATTGTCAAAAATCCGTCCAAGGAACAAATGTACTTGGCCTATATTCTCGGCTGGTGTATAGAATTTGTAAGTCGGCTATTCATCCTGTAAGATCAGTACCACGATCAATCAGGTAAGATTTTTAAAAAACCATTTTATTTTACAGTTACAGGGATGTTGTCTCGTAGCGGACGACATAATGGATCAGAGCACCACGCGACGAGGTCAACCCTGCTGGTATTTAGTGGACGACATGGGGGTGATTGCGCTAAACGACGCCTTTCTCCTCGAACAGGCCGTCTACCGGATTCTCCACAAGTATTTCAGGAATTCCAGCTGCTACTCTGATTTGCTCGACTTTTTTCACGAGACCACGTATAAAACCGTGATGGGCCAGAGCCTCGACGCCCACACGGGCCGAAATGGGAACACTGGGGAGTTCGACATGGAGCGCTACAAGGCCATTGTCAAATACAAAACTGGCTATTACACCATTTACCTTCCGATCGCGCTTGGCATGACGTTAGCCGGGATGCGGGACAATAAGAAGCTCTTTAGAGATGTGGAGAAAGTGTCTCTGCTGGTGGGTGAGTTTTTCCAGGTTCAAGACGACTTTTTCACGAGACCACCTACAAAACCGTGATGGGCCAGAGCCTCGACGCCCACACGGGCCGAAATGGGAACACTGGGGAGTTCGACATGGAGCGCTACAAGGCCATTGTCAAATACAAAACGGGCTATTACACAATTTACCTTCCGATCGCGCTTGGCATGACGCTGGCTGGGATGCGGGACAATAATAAGAGGCTCTTTAGGGATGTGGAGAAAGTATCTCTGCTGGTTGGTGAGTTTTTCCAGGTTCAAGACGACTTTACCGACTGCTTTGGCTCCGACTCCGAGTCGGGGAAAGTTGGGACGGATATTCAAAACTGCAAGTGCACCTGGCTGTATGTAACCGCCAAAAACCTCTGTCCTCCCGAAACTTTTGCGGAGCTTGAGAAGCACTACGGGTTTGATGAGCCGGATAGTGTGGCTCGGGTCAAGCAAATTTACCTTGACATTGGCATTCCAGAGGAGTATAAATCCTACAAGAATAATATGACCAGTACCATTTCCGAGCTGGTCTCAAAGATTGAGAGCGCCTCGGTGAGAAATGCGTTTAGGCAGTTGGCTGCCGTCATATTTTAAGTGCAATGGCACGCAAATACATATTGCAAGTGATAAAATAGCTCGAGTAAAAATATTATATTTGAAACACATATTACTCAATATTATTTATGTATATACGTTTTACTTTATAGCGTTACATTTTTCGAACTCCCGATCCCATTTCTATGTACCTTTTTAGTGGATTGCGGGTTTTATTGAAAATAAATGGAAACTTGAAACATGAACTGAATATGAGTGATTTATTTATTCATAAACTTCGTTTGGGAATTATGGAGTCATTTTTGGCGTATTTTTTTTCAAATTTCAGAATATGCTATAAGCACATACCATATCAATTAAGTAAGAAGAGCTTTCTAAATTTCAGGTATAGATCTATCCAGCCCTCCGTATTCATATGAAATCTGGCTTCCTTCCACCACCGCTCTCACCGCAGGCTCCCATTCGCTCCGGTTGCTTCCATAGCATGACAGTTTGGACAGTGTTTTTGGTGCAAGAATGGGTTTCAGCAGGAGGAAGAACATTTGGAAGACGTAGTTTGTGTTAATGAAAAAGATTGCAGATACAATTTCGGGGTAGTGAGCTTCATATGTTGCTACAGCATTGAGTAGTGCTTGAACACCTGCAAAAACCAAATTATACATCATGCAAAAACAAAAATCAACATGATTTTTGTGTAAAGACAATTTGATCTCGAGTTTTTTGTTAACCTTTTATGCTTGTCATTTGGAGGATTGAGAAGCAGTCCCAATTCACAATTACCGTAACACCAGTCGCCTTCTCACCCGGGTTTCGACTTTCGTTGTAACCCTGTATTTTCGTACTAATTCTTTCCAGCATGCGATTAATGTGATGTTGTTGAAACTGTTGGATTTTGTCATCCCAAACCATTTTGCGAATATCCCAGTTCCCCACCGCAAAGCATAGTACTATATAGGTATGCGTCAAATCAAAATCAAACTTTTGAAAATAAGAAGCGCTTCCAGATATTATATGTACGTTCTTTTGACTCACCTGGACCCCCGTTCAAGGCCACGCCGTCTAAATCATAGGGATAATTTTCTGTAAAATAAGGATCCTCTGGAAAGTCTAAAACTCGGTCAATATCGTGCTTCTTTCGCCAACTAAAATGCTATACAAATTCACATATATATACGTATTTACGTATATATTGCTATTTTTGTCATTGATCGAAAACTTCAAAAATGACGAAAATATTGATGAAAGACAAAAAACCACTTGCATTTCGAAGCATTTCTTCCGCCTGCCGTTGATTTGAGTTTCGAGCTGTAAAAGCACGTTAAAGAAAATATTATTGAAAATGCTTTGTCTATTTATTATTCAATAAAAAATAATAAAAAAACTCATATTATTTCTAATCCATTCATGAGCAGCAGCAAACCTCTTAGCCATCGAATGAGGAAATCATCACTTGTTGTGTACTCATCTACAAGGATATCCTGCACCTTTTGCCGAAACTTGACAATGAAACAGCCAGGCAATGATTTATTCAAATGCTACTGAAATACTGTCGAATTACAACAATTATGCAAAAAATATATTTATCAATAATGTACCACTATAAGATGTTCCTGTTCTGCCTCACTCAATTCCTCCATAGTGTTGCAAACTAGGGGAAAATGTACGCAAACAAACGCGAAATCGCAAACTAATCTTTTGTATCGTGTATTGCTGCAGTTAGAAATACCGACTGATTGTGGTATACTGATACTGATACTGCACCTGCAGCTAATGAATGGAAGATCACATTCAAAAAAATGTACATCAAAGCCCAGCAATCATGATCATGCATGATTACAATTTTTGTTGTACATAACGCGCACAATTTTCAAGCAGCTACATAGCTGGACGAACGAACCAACTTGGAGGAATCTTTGCAGAATACTTATTACACCTGTTTAAAGAGTAGTGAAAACACAAGAGAGTTGAGGTAATTCTCACGTCAAAATATGTGTGGTAGCGTCGGCGGCCAAGTTAATTGGGAATGGTCAAGTTAATTTTATGAGGGACAAGAAACCGGTTTGCCTTTGGGAATTATATAAGCATTGTATGGCTCTCCTCACTTCACTCACAAGGGCACCTACTTGGGTGAGACGTGAGTTCCACGGATCCAGTTGTCAATTTTAGAACGATTTTTAACGAGGATTCCATTTCCGGTGTCATCGGTCTGGAACGGGTACCTCAAGAGATTCTACGGACCAATATTTGATTTTTGAAGGCTTACAATACAAATAACCCAATTTTCCTACTACAAACATGATTTTTTTTATTATGTTTGAATTTATAGTATGTTTGAGTTCTGTACCGTTTTCTCGTAGTGAGACCAAAACAATCAATAAATTAATTTATAGAAAGAGAAATATTTTAAAAACGGCTGGGAATTTGAAAGTTTTGTAAACAGAAAATATGTTCAACCTTGTTGGCTCTATCGAAATCAGCAACTCAAAACTTTACGATTTTTTAAAAAAATATTAAAATAACATTACCTTTAACGATATTAAAAAACAGTGAACAACTTTAATAATAATAACCCTTTTATTGTTGTCCGTTCCGAACAAATACCACCAGAAGTGAAGTCCTTTTGAAAATCGATCTAGAATCAACAATCCATATCGTACACTTTTGCTCAAAGTTTTCCACCTTGAACGTCATACCAAAAGTAAAAAAAACATAGCTGTCAGAAAAACTTTACGAAACAATTACTTTCACTTTCGCGACACAATGCACCATGTTACAAACTTTCATACGCATTTTGTAATAACTGTTTTGTTGCGATTGAAACCCCATATCGTTGCAGTACACCATACTTTACTGTTCCTCCGTCATTTTATTTCGCCATTTACCCATACTGATCTATGCACAAACATATATTATGCTTATTTCAGGTGTGTTATATGAGCAATTTCTTAACATCCTGACAGCGCAGCGGCGCGTCACGCCAGCAAGGTGAGTTGGTTTACTAGAATTTATTGATATGCTGCTGTACTGTATGTATGGAGTCTCGCTCTTTCGTCTCACGACCAGAAGCCACATTACGTAATAAAATCATTTTTATTAGTATCTGCGTATGACGATGATTTCAATAGCTATAGGGTCATGTTTGCTAAATATTTACTACACGTGAGGTTTTAATGTTGAATAATTTGAATATCCACGGTATTTTTTCAAGATATAATATGGTATCCGAAATCGTCAAAAGTTTGCTATCGTTTGTGGTTGATCGACATGGATGTGCTTTCTAAATGCCAGGTGCAGATCTATCCAACCCACCACCACCGTATTCATATGAAATCTGGTTTCCTTCCACCGCCGCTCTCACCGCAGGCTCCCATTCCCTCCGGTTGCTTCCATAGCATGACAGTTTGGAAAGGGTTTTTGGTGCAAGAATGGGTTTCAGCAGGAGGAAAAACATTTGAAAGACGTAGTTTGTGTTGATGAAAAAGGCTGCTGATAAAATTTCGGGGTAGTGAGCTTCATACGTGGCTACCCCATGAAGAAAAGCTTGAACACCTGTAAAACCAAACCATAAAAATACTAAAATATATAATCAATACGATTTTTGTAAAGACAAATTGATCTGACTTGAGTTTTTTTAAAAAACCTTTTATGCTTGCCATTTGGAAGATTGAGAAGCCATCCCAATTCACAATTGCCGTAACACCAGTGGCCTTTTCACCCGGGCCTCGACTTTGGTTGTAACCCTGAATTTTAGTACTAATTCTTTCAAACATTCGATTAAGGTGGTGTTGTTGAAACTGCTGGATTTTATCATCCCAAACTATCCTCCGACTATCCCAGTTCCTCACCGTAAAGCATAGTACTATATAGGTATGCGTCAAACCAAAATCAAACTTTTGAACAAAAAAGAAGCGCTTCCAGATGTTATATTATATTATTTTGGCTCACCTGGACCCCCGTTCAAGGCCACACCGTCTAAATCATAGGGATAATTTTCTGTAAAATACGGATCCTCTGGCAAGTCTAAAACTTGATCAATATCGTGCTTCTTTCGCCAACAGAAATGCTGTGTAAAAAAATCATATACCTACACATTGCAATTTTATCATTGATATGTGATAAAAAAATGTTGAAAAAATGTCAAAACACAAAAAAAACTTGCATTTCGAAGCATGTCTTCCGCCTGCCGTTGATTTGAGTTTCGAGCTGTGAAAGTTAAGGTAAAGTAAATACTGAAAATGCCTTGAAATACGACTATTATTCAAAATCCATATTTCTAATCTAATATGGGTAAGCAGCAAAAAAACCTCTTAGCCATCGAATGAGGAAATCATCACTTCTTGTGTACTCATCTACAAGGATATCTTCCACCTTTGTGCGAAACTTGAAAAAATGAAACATGCACATGCATGATTTTTTGTTGAAATGCTACTTGAAATACTGAATTGCAAAAAACAAATATGATTTATCAATGTATGTACCACTATAAGATCTTCCCGTTCTGCCTCACTGAAATCCTCCATAGTATTTGAAACTAGGGAATCGATCCACACAAACAAACGGGAAATCGCAAAATGATCCTGTATCCTATATATATATTGCTGCAGTTGCAAATAATGACTGATTGTGATATTCTACTACTCTTGTAGCTAAAATGGGAGACCACATTCACAATTTTACATCAACCCCAGCTGCTGCAGTCATTGTTATTTTCAAGAATTTTCAAGTAGCGATATAGACGAACCAGCTAAGCTTCAAGGAATATTCATTTGTCGAATGTTTAGAAAGAAGAATAATGAGAAAACAAGAGTTGAGGTAATTCTCACATCGAAATAATATGGTACTATACTGGCGGCGGTCAAGTTAATTGAGAATGGTCAGGCTAATTTTTATTATAGGTAAGAAACCGGTTTACCTATATAGGAATTATATGATATGCCTGAGTATAATATTGCTGTTCCTGTTCCCGTAGGTATTATAATTCCAAAAAAATTTATTGATTGTCACAAACAAATCTATCTATCAGATCCTCCTGTTTATTCGGGGGTGGATCGCAGCATGTACATTAGGCTAGAAATCGTCGTCGTGGCCCTGGTCATGGAAAGAAATGAACAGCGAAAATTTTTTATCAGTGTCCATGGCAAGGCGGTGAAAGTTAATTTATTATTTCAAACATATTATTTGCAAAACAGGAGCAATATTAAATGTCAATACAGAACGTAGTCGAATTTGTAGTACATCTTTATCTTTGCTCATATTTTTCCTCTTTGAACGTCATACAAAAAGCAAGTATTCAAGTATCCCTGTCAGAAAAATGTTACACGAAATAATTATTTTCACTTTCTAGAACGTAGTCGAATTTGTAGTACATCTTTATCTTTGCTCATATTTTTCCTCTTTGAACGTCATACAAAAAGCAAGTATTCAAGTATCCCTGTCAGAAAAATGTTACACGAACTAATTATTTTCACTTTCGCGACACGACACATGATTTTACAAGCTTTTCGCATTTTTCAACTGATTTTCTGGGATTGAAACCCCATATCGATGCACTACTATACCGCACACTTTCCTGTTCTATAATATCCGTAATTTAATTTCTCAAAAAAATTATAGCTATTCCACTTCATGATGGTCTTCAAGTTCGTTGCAAGAATTTATTGATATGCTGCTGTACTGTATGTATTTTCGTTCTGTTTGGTTTGACGACCAGAAGCTACATTACGCTATAAAACATTTTTATTGGTATTTGCGTGACGATTATTTCAATAGTTCTAGGGTTGTTTGCTACATATTTACTACGTGAAGGTGAAGTTTCAAAGTCGAGTGTCCAACGTTTTTTTCCCAATGTATAATTTGGTATCCCCCAAAATCATCTAAAGTAAATCTAAATTATTGATGCCTTCGTGGTGACAATTACAGATTTATTCCTGATTTTTTATGGCTAAATAAATATGATCCCTGATGAAGCGGAGGATTTAAACCCAGTATGCGTTACGTTAACCCTGACGCAAGGTAAAGTACAGGTTAGTTACGTGGGTTTGGTTCCGTGATCCGTCCGAATGTGATCTTGTTATGTGCCATGTTTACATGGTACATTATAAAAAACAGGACAAAAAAATTGGGAGTGGGCAAAATGTCTGTCCCGTGTATCTGGATATCTTGATATCAGTGTATCATACCGTCCGGGAAATAACGCCAGTATATATGCTTCATACACGATTGAGCCCAAACTTAAATAGAGGTTGACTGGCTACTATGGACGAACACGGATAAATACGGACAAGAAAGAACATTGATTAGTTTGAACCAGGTCAGAGGTCAAAGGTCAAATAAACAAAGTGCAATATTTTCTAATCTAATTACATTTCTTGAATAATCTGACAACGCCAGTGTATGAATAAAGTTAAAAGAGGATCACTGAACAACTACTTGAACTTGACCTAGGTCAACGGTCAAACCAACAAAAATGGAGTATATTCTAAGCTAATTATATTTCTTGAATTTGACAACGCCCATTGAAAATTAAATTTAAAAAAGAATTGAACAACTTGACTTTTGACCTATAATGTGCATGGCACATCACTAATC